>JABUQX010082740.1:17500-20000 GCA_015478945.1 Trachelipus rathkii | reverse complement strand
GTAGTTAAGCGAATAATCCTTTCTTGCAGGTTGTGTGCCTTCTTCATGGGATGCAAGGAGGCTACACAAAATATCCTTGCTTCATGTGTTTATGGGGATAGCCGTGCTGATAGTCTTCACTATTAGCAAAAAAACTGGCCAGCTCGAGAGACATTCCAAGATGGGGCTGCCAACAACGTGGTTATAGCTGAACCCTCTAAGGGGGTTTTGTTTTTTTTTTTTCCCCGCCTCCCAAAAATGTTTACTTGCCTCCTCTTCATATAAAAAGCTGGACCTGAACTGAAGAGAAACTTTGTCAAAGCACTGAATAAAGAAGTCCAAGCTTTTAAGTATCTACTGCAAAAAATTTCCACACATTCAGTGATCGGCAAAGCTCCATGCAGGCAGTCCCCAAAATATAGAACTCTGTTAAAGGGAGCAAGCTGTTTTACAACAAAATGGGAAGCCACGTGAACAAGATGCATGGCGATCGTTTAAAGTAAAGTAATGGACGGTTTTCTGGGAAATAAAAGAGCTCAGAATATATCTCACATGTGAATGAGCTTATGAAAAGCTTCGAAAAAATGGAAGCTCGCATGTCGATAAAGAAATGCATGTTTCTCCATGCCAACATCTGGACTATCTTTCCCGCAAACTGTGGGAGATACAGCGAGGAACAAAGGTGAAAGATTTCACAAGACATTTAAAGACGGATGCGAGAACAAGAATCAAGGACGCTGGGGACATCAACAATGTTAGCTGACTATTGCGGTAGTCTTATAACGCGCACGACCAAACATCGCTTCAACAAAACGGAAATCATCAAGGTACTTCGTTTCTTGGAAAATAGTTTCTTGCACGTCTTGGGTAGGCTCATAAGTAGTCTGTAAGTTTAAAATTAATTAAAGGAAAGTCGAATTGAGTCGGTTATTTTATTTTTTTCCAGTTTACAAGTAATTGTAATTTGATGTAAATAATTGATAAAAATAAGCGAATTTACTTAAAATTACCAATTTCTAAAAGAATAGTGCGCTGACTCAAAGAACCAGATACCTGATTTGAGCAAAATGGAATGTCATATTTCAATTTAGGAGGACAATTTCGTTAGGAATCACTTCAGAAAACCCCTGGAACAGAATTTTGTTTTTCAAATGCAGGCCTGTGTAATCTTTCGTTCTCTCACGCTGAAGATCTTATCTTTGTAAGTTTAATGAAGGAAGCTGTTCCTTTATACCCACTACTTCAAAGGAAAGGCTAAAGAGATATTGTTTGTGAGAAAATGTAAGGCTACGTTAAAACTAAAGTATTATTAACCTCTATTTAACAATTGTCCAAGTTAATTTTTTTTTCACTGACGAATGGTCAGTTACTCAATCAAGAGCTTCTTTGTTATTTCTGACTAGGCATGCCGTAGATAAGAATCTCAAACACCAAAATTTTGTATTTGACGCTGAACCACTCGCTGATCTTCACACGAGTGAATATCTCAATGACGTATTTAATGGAATGTTGGTGAAATGGAATCTATCTCCAGATGATGTTCACTCATGGGAGAGGCTATATAGGCCAATAAAAAGAAAGCTATTTTCTTCCTGGAGTGAATAACAAATGCGTCAGTCATTAACTGCCCCTTATCATTGAAAATTGATTGACATCAAAACATCAGTCAGTGAAGTAATTTCAAAATGTAGGTAAACTGCCCCTTACTTTAATCATTCGACCACGTTTCAAGAAGATCTAAAGAAAATGAAGACCAGAATTAATGTTCCACCAATTTCAGTAATAAATGACGTTACCATGCCCTGGAAGGGCAGTCTAAAAATGATGATACGGTGATATGGATGCAAGAAATTAATGAATCTCTCTCTGTTTGTACGGCCTCTCCAATGTTAAAGAAGAATATCTTGACTCTTTTCATTCCATTACAATTCTATTCTAAACAAGAGTATCACTGTACTCAATCTCTTTGAAGATATCGCCAATATAATTAGCAAAAACTCTCCAGCAGTAACGGATGTCATCCCTCTCGTAACCCTTCTGAAGAAAGTAGCAGTATTCTGATACAATAATAGTTCAGGAATAAAAACGATAAGAGAGACGATACTGAGAGAAATTAACAAATGTTTTTTATGCCGGCCCAAAATATGAAGAAATAAAAAAATACAAGTCTGAAGTAATCCAAAAAACAAAGAATAGGCATTGTAGCTTCAAAACCGGGGGGAAAAAAACATGTTTCTTTAAAAACAAAAACAAAGACATGAAACAGTGATTTATTTAAAAATAATGGTGATAACATGTTTTCTTAATTTTTTGGTTTATTTTTATTTTTAAACATTAAATGCAATATTCCAGCAATTTTTGTCATATACAGTACTTACATCATTCATATTAATGTTTTAATAAGTTTTTGATCCAAAAGATTTATATTAAAAATTCATAAAAAATCAATTTCATTTTCAACAAAGATATTTTTGAACTTTTCTTTGAAAACACGGATTAAGGATTTTTATTAACGTATATA
>JABUQX010082740.1:0-12500 GCA_015478945.1 Trachelipus rathkii | reverse complement strand
TATATATATATATATATATATATATATATATAATATATATATAATTATATATATATATGGATTATATATATATATATATAATATAGGTATATTATAATATTGTATATATATATATATATATATATATATATATATATATATATATATATATATATATATATATATATATATATATATATATATATATATATATATACTATAATATTTATATATATATATAATATATATATATATATATATATACTAGTTAAGTCAAATAATATTAATATAAAAACTGTACTAAAACCCCCGAAATAAAAAATAAACGACCCCCATGTATATACAAAATCCCCTGTAATAATTGCAACAATCAATATTTCGGTGAAACCATAGATTTCAAACGCAGAAAATACCAGCATACATATGATCTAAATACACAATGAAAACTCGCCTTAACCACACCATCTAGACTTAACCAACAACGATCACATTAACTTAATACATGTCCATTCATTCGTAATATACAAATTAACAAATCAGAAATCTGCAGAAAACATTGCATATGCAATCTCCCAAATTTCAACCGCCGCCCTGGGGATCAAACTATAGACTATATACAGAACAATATCATGAAGAGTTCAGCATTCTACAAAAGCATCTTAGATAACCAACTTCCTCAGAACTAAATAGAAACACATAGAAGAAAGTTTTTCGCCTTGTTAATTGTCAAAGCTCGAAGAAGGTCATGATACAACAATGACGAAAGCTAGCAAATGTATATAAGTTTTTAAATTGTGTTTTATGTGTTTTTAAATATAAAATAAATAGATTCCTAATAGCAACAAAGGGTTTTAATCATTCATAATATACGGAAAAGTGATAATAGCTTTTTAAAAATATATATATATATATATATATATATATATATATATATATATATATATATATATATATATATATATATATATATAAAAAATTATAATTTTTTTTCAAATTTATATATATATATATATATATATATATATATAAGTAGTATGTAAAACGGGGCTACCAGCACACTTGCTCCCTTCGGTCGCAAATATGCTGGTAGACGCTTCGCTCCCCGTTTTACATACTACTTGTAAAGGTTTGTTTGCTTGTATGAAATTGGAAAGATATTTTGGTCGGTGAAGATGTGATATTTTTTATTTTTTTAATTTTGTTACGAGGCCTACCCCCTCATTTCACTCGAAGGGGCTACCAGCACACTTGCTCCCTTCGGTCGCAAATATGCTGGTAGACGCTTCGCTCCCCGTTTTACATACTACTTGTAAAGGTTTGTTTACGAGAATGGAATTGAAAATTGACTTATAATAAAAATTTCTTAAACAAATATGGAAATATTGTGTTCATTACACAAACACGAAACTAACGAAAATTGTAAATCATGTAATTTTTTAAAAAATTATATTGAAATAAATAATAATATAATTCTGATATTATTAGAAGCTTCTCATTCTCAATATACGCAAAATAATAATTAATAAAACCATTTAAAATGATTCACCAAGAATATTATTAGAGAAAGTTTATTGAAAATATTAAAAACAATAAGATATAAAAAATAATTATGATAAAATATTAAATTTCAATGATGAATTAGAAGAGACATTTCAACAGGAGATAAAGAATTTCAAAAGAAAAAATTCATTTTAAAATTTATAAATTACTACAATTATGTGGTGTCAAATGTAATATATCTGATTTTCAGAAAGTTTCTAATAAAAGAGAAATTACGATATAAATGAATTTACAATGAAATGTGGAGAAAATATGTAAAATTAACAAATGGGAGTTGGTTGAGTAAAAAAGGATATTTGCATTATAGTTTAAAATTTTAATATAATATTTTCTTCCTTTTAAATTTAGCTACTCTGAATAGTTATCATGTGAATAATCATCATCTGAATCATCATCATCTGAATCATAATCACTTTCAAATATTGTTTTTGTTTTTATCGATCCATCAACTATCCCTATCAATGTTTTTAGAAACCTCACATAGTTAGTATATTTATTTAAAATGTCTCCTAATTCTTCGATATTTTCACTATCAAAAGTTTCTAGATCAATGATTTCTTTCAATCTATCAATGTCAATCCCATTAATTTTTGAGAGATTTTGAATAGTGTTCATTTATTATAGAGAAAAAAAGATTTTGATTACTTACAGAAATCTTATATCATGATATTTTCCACCCTGATATTTCATTTGAAAATTGTTCTCGTTGAAAAGTTTAATTTGATTATCGTTTAATTTATTCACATATCTTTTTGGAAGAAATACATTAGTATTCTCATCTTCTCCTATACGTAGAGTAGCGATGATTGATGGACCATATCTTGTATCTACTTTTCTTAATTCAACAATATCATAAGGAGCATCCTTAATTAAATCTGACAATTTTGTAGTATTTGAAAAATCAGATGTATAGTTCAAAATATTTAAAAGCTCTGATTTGTTTTCCATCTATTTATTATTAGAGGAAAAAAAGTTTATATTGTTATGATAAATTATCTCCATAGTTTCTTATTCAGATCAACATTATCAGAACTATGTACGTACATTACCAAAGTCATCGCCTTTATAATAGATATTTTTCATCCTCGTTATTTTTTTTTCTTCAAGTCGTTTATTAATTTATGCTGAAGAAGCAAGTTTGTCATAAATATTTGTATCACTTTTATTCTCAATCTCATTAAACTCAACCGTCTCAAGCAGGTTTATCTCCTAACATAATTATTTTATTAATAAGTATATACCCTACAAAAACTTGAACAACATGCATTTTTACATTATTATATCCAAGTTTGACTAGAATCTGAATAACAATTTCTTCATTCAGGACGAAAGATCCTTAACTCTTGATTTTGGTAAAAGAATTCATCTTGATATTGTCTAAAAGCTAAGGATATTCATTTCGTTATTAACAATTTCACTGATATATGTTGATTTATATCTTGCGAGGTCAATATAACTGTATCAATGAATCCTTCATAAGGCATAACATAACCAGTTTTCTCAGAAGCACCTCCTTTCATGCCGAATACGAATGGGAACTTCCCCAATTCTAATTTTGAATTTGTTTGAAAAATTATTGTTTCGCAAGCACATGTTTCTTTTTTTAAAATTATTTATATTTTCACTAAGAGTTGAAATCTGTTTATTAATCGTTTTTAAAGCGTTTTCAAAACCATCTTTTAACAGAACGTTATTATGCATATCAAAGAGTTGAGATTTTATTTCTTCAACAAAATTTTTAATATGATCACCTTCAGATTGTAATTCAGTTATTGATTTATTCATATTTCCAGTCTGTTTTAACATTTTATCAACCTTACTTCTTGTTTCTTTTACTAAATTATCTGTATAAAATTTTGTAGTAACATCGTTTTCTTCTCGAGGATTAGCCGCATTTGCCAGCCTTTTATTTTCGATATCAAAATTACCTTCCTCATCTAAATATTTAAATCCAATTCCTGACAGTCCTGGAGGTCCTGGAGGTCCTGGAGGTCCTCGAGGTCCTCGCGATCCTGGTGGTCCACTTCTTGTTAGAGGTCCTTCACCAAAGTTATTAACACTCATTTATTTTAGAGAAAAAAAGTTCTTGTAGAATTGAGTGAAAATTTAATTTCAATACGGTTATTCCGAAAAGAACGAATAAACACAAATGACCGCAAATAACTTCATTCAGTTTTTGTATTTGATACGTTGAATAGACAATATCGCCATTGTATATAATTTTCAAATTCAGTCGGAGGTTGAACACCGAATGAATCGAAATAATAGCATAAGTTATTACAATTCTTAAACCAACATGTCCAGTGAGTTCCTGAACCTTTAATTGAATCCAAATTTAAGATTCCACATTCCTTTTTATTAGATTTTTTTTGGAAGAGCATCTCTCATATAAATTCCTTCAAAGTTTGGAATTTTAAGTTGATTAACATATTTCATAAGATCATATTGACTCAACGCTTTCATCGGAATATTCAACTTTTGTATGGTTTTAAAAATAAACCCTCGCCAGTTTTTCGACGAGGGTATGGTTATGGTTTAAAAAAAATGACCTTTTCCATTTGTTTTCTTTTTTTCCATTTGAAGGTTATGCCTTCTAGTCTCTTCTAATTGCTTTTGTGCCGTTTTTTTTATCATTTACAGTTTTAGCAATAGCACTAGCTCCACCAGCAAGAGAACCGATTGCACTTGCAGCTGCTAGTAATATTGGAAGTGTTATTAAAAATCCTCCATGTTTTGCCAAGGCTGTTACTTGTGATATGCTTAATTTTAAATTAAATGGTATACCTTTTAAAAATTTAGCCTTTTGAGTTAGAGTTAGGTGAAGAGATATGTTTCCTTTATCCTTTGGATTGATTCTAAATGAGTTTATAGAAATATTTTTTTTTTACTGCTTTGTTTAACTTCTTTACCTGATTCGGTGTAAGATATACTTTCATATCTTTTGTACGTCATTTATTTGAAGAAGAAAAAAAGTTATTATATATAAAAATTGGTATGCGGCAACGTTTACCATATTATAATATTTTTTGAAAAATTGGTATGCGGCAATGTTTACCACATATCTATTTTTAATATTTGATAAGTATGTATGTATTTCATTTTATTTTTAAATTTTATTAGAAGTAAATTGAGTTTTTACTCTTCCACACTCTGAGCATGTACCTCTAAACATACTACTTTTAGATGTTATCACTTTTTGTTAATATCTTGAGTTTCAATTATCATTTTACAATGAATACAAAAATACCTCATTTATTTAAGAGAAGAAAATTAAAAATCAATATTCATTTTATTTACATCAGATTGTAGTTTCACAAGTCGATCTGATAATACTAATGCATAAGCCTTTGTAGGTTTTGATATATTTTTCTTAAAAGTTGCTCTTATTTTAATATCTGTAACTGAATTTTTTATTTTTTTTTTCAGATTGATGCTACTTACATCAAACATTAGCAATGGATGCAAATTTTGATATTCTATTAAACTAATAGAACAATTTTCTTTATTAAGTATATGATTAGAATAATCTGATAGCATTTTATAAGCGGTTGTATAATAATTCTCATTAAAATCAAGTCGAAGATCCATTTCTGGATATCTTTCGCTATTTAACTGAACAAAAGCGTTAGTTATATTACAATGATTAAATATACCTCTATTCATAATTTGATTATCACCATTTGTTTCTTGAAAAGCTAAAATTATAAATCGAGGTTTCTCAGACCCGGCTGTAACATTTAATCTCCAATCGAATTGTTGTTGTCCTTGATTTACTTCTATAGATTCACACTGTCTATTTAAAAAATTAATATTTAAAGTAACTTTATTTTGAATATCTTTATACAGTTTTATTGAATATTCATCTGTAAGTGTTACGTGTGGGATTCTCCATACTATTCTCGATAAAATAATTTTACCATCAGGAACTTTATAAGTACCATCATCGTTTTTATCTGACGATTTTAATATAACATCATTGTCATCTTTTCTTCTTAATGTAAGCTGATGTTTTATGCCAAAAATTACTTTATCATAATTTTCGCAAAATCCAAATATATGACTTAACGGAATAGCTACACTAAAATTCCCCGATGAGTTCTTGAATAGGTATTTGTGTCTCTCTATATATCCAGAATTATTAATTTTTGGACATACTTTATCACATTTATCAGGTGACCACATAAAATTCATACCTTCTAAATAATTGAGAGGATATGTTAAAAGTCCTTTCATAGTTGATGCTTGTCCAGGATTTGGATATTCTTCCATACTTTTATTTCCAAGTTGATATTCAACTCTTGAAAATAAATACATGATTCCGTTATTAATTAAATTTATATATAATTCTTTTCCTGATCCAGTTCCAGTTCCAGGTTGATCTTTTTCAAATGTTGATCCATCTTCTTTTTTTAAAGATCCCTCAATATAAATATAACTTCTAGAGGGTAATAAAAATTCATCCTGATTTTGAACTGATATTCTTATATCACTAGGTGTATTTAAATCAACTCCTGTATAAGGTTCATATTCTTGATATTCTTTAATATATATACTAATGACTTTCAAAATTGTCACAGTTCAATACACTCTCAATAAAGTTATGTTGATTTAAATGTAATCGAATAGTTATTTCTTCTCCTCGAAGATTTTAAGGTTTATGATAGTGATGCAGTAAGCCAATATGAATTAAATTAACAGTTGGAATTGTTATCGGTAGCATTATACTACTGTATTAGGTCTGCTCATTATTATAACCACGAGGAACATCCGGGAAAGAAAACTGTACAAAAATTGCGTTTTGATGTCCATTAAAGAAAGAACTTTCTAAATATCACAATTAAACTAAGATAGATTACTGGTGAAATATTTAACAATGGTTTTCACTTTTCAGGTTTTCCAATGTCTCATAGCATTCCCTACTAAATCCGAAAGATTATTAAATGGACTTTCATCGAAATATAAATAAATTAGCCTTCCTAACATGAATAAATACATTTCATAGTTATGTTGTTTGCTTCAATACTGAATGCTTCTGAATGCTTATTTTAACAAGATGTTCTGATTGAATATAATTATTAATCGCTTTGATTTCATAAGCTCCTGTTGGAAATAATATTTCAAAAATTTTACCGTTATATTCATATACAAATTTATTATTTGATTCATCAATATTTGGTACTGAATTATACGTATTTATATTTAATAACGCTATTTCATGTGTTTTACCCTTTTCTAATTTTAAAGAAGGGTAAAAATTATATTTGAAATCAGATGTATTACTAGATAACACAATCTCATTATTATAGAGAAAAAAGTTATTTAAAGATTTTATTATATCTGTATCAAATATACCTAATCTTAACAGTTCATCATTTATTGCTTGTAACTCATTAAATACATTAGTATTACCCGATTGGATTTCTGAAAATAATATTCTATGTTTATTAACAAGCTCATTAGGATCTGAAGGTAAAAATTTAAATCCCGTACCTGATATTTCAGGTACGTCTCCTACACTAGTTCTTCGAGGAGTATCTCCAACACTGCTTCTTCTTGGTGTTCTTACTTTCTGACGTAATTCTGATTTTAATTCATCAAGCAATTTATATTCATCATATATTGGTTTAATAAACATCTTATATTTATCATCCTTATTCGATTTAGCAGTACTTCCATCGTATCTAAAAAACGCTTTAGTTTGAATCATTATTTTCTTATAATTATTATAGTCATTTACGGAAACTTCTCCAGGATTTTTCAAGGTTAGAAGTTTCCATAGACCTTCAGTACCGATGTATTGGGTTTTATCAATAATTAAATTATTACCATCAATTTTAACTGTTGCGTTACCTAATTTAAAATTATCACCTCCTTCAGTCATTTTAATACCGAATGCGTTGTCATATTTATTAGGATAATAAATTACTTGCATATATTTTCTAGCTATTTTTCCTAACCTTGTAAATTTATATTTAGGAGAGCTAGGTGATGCTGATACTTCTTCAATAGCTAAAGGAACTTGACGCGTGAAGTAAGAGCTGGTAGTGGTGGTTGAGTTTGAAGTATTTCTTTTTGATGCGTAGTTATATCCTTAATCGGTCAAATAAAGGTTGTAGTAGTAAAATATTTTCTTGATAGATATCTTGTTCACCTATTTCTCATTTTAAAATCTTTTCTGAAGTTTCTTTCTTAATATTTACTAAATCAGCTTTTCTTTAATATTAAAACATGAGGCCCATTTATTAAGAGAAATAAAATCAAAACAGCAAACAGTTAACATCAAAACAGCTAAACCATCAAACATCAAACCGTTTTCACGTTCCGTTTTACATAAGATATCTGTTTCATAAAGCCGTTTAACTGTTTATGTTTAACTGTTTGATGTAGATGTTAACTGTTTGATGTTTGATGTTTATGTTTACCGATTTCACGTTTCTATATTTTCCGTTAAGTCCTTTTTCTTTTATCCATGATTGTTGCTATTGTATCCTGTTCCATTTAACTAATATTTTCTTCTTTATTTCTTTTGAATATTTTTTTAACCTCGTATAATTCACTTTCATATTTCCCCATCTCTTGTTCATAAAAACTTCCAATTATCTCTTCATCGCTCATGTCTCTTATTTTGTAAGTTATAGGATTTGTTTTCAATACTTCAGATATAATAAATACTTCTTCGGTAAAGTTAGGAATGAAACTTTATCTACCTTTATATTTTCTGCTGATTCTTACTCTATCACCAAGGTTAAATTTTGGTTTCCTAAGTTTGGACTTAGTAGGAGGAAATAAATTTTCATACACAACTTTACTATTCTTCTCAAGAGATCCTTGTTCAGGAGTCATTTTAATACTTCTATGAGAACTTGTATTATAATTTTTTACTAAATAGGAGATATCAACCCATTTCTTTTCTGTTTTGTTTTCTGTAAATATTTCCACATTTTAGATTTTAAAGTTCTGTTAAATCTTCTACTACTTGAGCTTTCGTTTCATTCTCTGTAGCGAACCAATGTATTCTATGTTTTCTAAATAGCTCTTGAGTTGGTTTATTTATGAATTCGAGTCCTTTATCCGTATGTATTTTTCTAGGAATTCTTTCCTTAAATATAGTTTGAAATGCCTCTGCGATATCATTTCCAGTTTTCTTTTTAATAGGAGTAGCCCAAGCGTATTTGCTGAATAAATCTATAACTGTTAATATATATTACATTTTTATTTTGTTATTTATATTTTTGCATGTCTACTAAATCAGCTTGCCATTGATCATCAACACTAGAGACCATCACTCTTCTCGTTGAAAATTTATGTTTTATCGGTTTATGCAATGTGTAAACGTTTTGATGATCTAGCCAGTCCTTAACTATCTTAGGAAGATAAACCCGCTTTTCGTACTAAATCATTGATTCTGGTATCCAGTTTTAGGATTATAATATAATTCCCTCAATTTTTCAGCCCGATTTCGCGAGCTCTTTACCCCGTTTTTTGATGGTAAACCCAAATTCCGAATCTTGATTTCATTCCCATAACTCCTGTGATAATGCTTGCGTCTTTTCAACGTACTCTGCGTTTCATTAGATCTAAGCGCAATTTTCACTCGCCCTTGTGTTCTAATAAGAATCATCTGCCGCATTCCTCTTTCGTATTTTTATGTTTTAAATAATTATATTCATGTTGTTACAGCCCTTATCTAAACTGTTAACACCATTTTATCCTTCTTTTAATCTTTTTTGTACTTTCGTACCTGGACCACAATATGAATATTTTCCTGTATTCCTGAACGATCCGTTTTCAATATTTTCCGATGGAACATTATTAGGTAAATTTAAATGCATTTCTGGTAAAGGGGAGTTTCTTCAACGCCGAATTTAACAATCCTGAACCAGTTTTCGTCTTTAAAAATAATTTCAATTCATTATAATATTTTTGATTTTCAAGGGTTAACTTTATTGAATTTTTCTCAAAGAAATTTTCTTTATGTACTTTTCGAGTTGTATTGTAAATATACATTTATTTAAGAGGAAAAAAACTTTTTAGGTACATATATAGACTTAAAATTAGCTTGATATCTTCCTTCTCCTGGTGGTAATTTTTTATTTATAACAATGAAACCAAATGGTTCTTTCCAAGCAGTTTCACAATAATTACGAAATTCTTCCCACGTCATATCTTTTGAAATGAAATCATTAAAAATATTAACTAAATCTTTTATAGGCAATGAGAACAATATAAATACATTAGCATTTGATCGTATTGTTTGACGAGGAAGTTTAAAATAGTTTTGACTAATATAAATAGAGCTTGTATTATTATTTCCTCTCGTATAATAATCTTCAGCTTTACTTTGATTTGAATCATTCATTATATCATCAAATACAAATAAATTTTTCTTCTTGTTGTTAACATCCTTCGGGTCTAGAATTTCGGAAGAATCTTCATAATATTCTACCTTATATTTTGATTTTTTATGCTTTTTAGGTAGATTTCTAATAAATGAATCGATATCACCTCCTCCTTTCTCCAATAATTCAAGAACTTCGTTTTTATTATATCCTTTATCAAATCCTGATTTTATTAATTTATATTCTGGCTGGTGTAAAGACTTTCCAAAAACAAATAAATTATTATAATCTAACCACTTATCCATAAGTAACATTCTTAGTAGTAAATTCGTTTTACCGCATCCAGACTCACCAATTATTAGAGCTCTACAATTAGGAGATGGTAATAAGAAATGATGTTCTTGATTATTTCTGCTCTTCTCATCTTTCCACTGGATAGAAATGTTTTCCATTATTTATTATAAAGAAAAAATAATTGTATTCATTTTGAAATTTTTTTCAAAGGGGTGGCGTTTCGCCACCCCCTTTTGTAATGTTATATAAAAAAAATTAGAATAAAAAAAGAAATCTTCATATATTTTTTTTAAAAAATATATATAAATATAAAAAATTTAGCCAATAAAGATATCTTTATTTTTTAAAAAATTGATAATGTTTAAAAGTAGTATCGTACTTTGCAACTGGGAAGTTCTCGTTGAAGGTACTTTCAAAAAAGTTATCACTTTAGTATTTTAAGCGCATCTGGCTTTTCTGACCAGATGTGTTTATATAACGATGTGATAACTACGTTTTTTTTAACGTATTTTCAAAGTTTCTTCGAAACAGTTTGCGTAAAAAATAAAATATAATATAATATATTACATTTTTTTTAAAAAAATTGATAGTTTAAAAGTAGTATCGAACTTCGCAACTGAGAGGTTCTCGTTGAAGGTACTTTCAAAAAAGTTATCACTTTAGTATTTTAAGCGCATCTGGCTTTTCTGACCAGATGTGTCTATAATAACGCGCATTATCGTTAAATTTATTTTTTTTTATTTTTTGTATAATATTCATTTACGTAGCCTAAACTATACCAAAACTTATCAATCATAAACGGTTCTATATTAAAATTAATGATTTTTATAAATTTAAAAATATCTAGAAAATTTGATGAACATTCTAAACATTTTTGTATCGCTAATTCAGGATCGTCGTTAGAGTTAATATTTCTATCCATGAATGTATATTATTTTTATTTAAAAAAAATTTTTTTTTAATTTTTTTATAATATAATATAAAAAGAAGTTTTTTTTAAATGCGCAGGAATCATCTCATCTCATCTCACGAAGTTTTTTTTTTTTAAATTATACTATAGTTTGTATTTTTTTTTTTAAAACAAATTACAATATAATAATATAGAAAAGAAATCCTGCGCATCCTAAAGGATACGCAGGAATCATCTATCTCATCTCACGAAGTTTTTTTTTTTTTAAATTATACTATAGTTTGTATTTTTTTTTTTAAAACAAATTACAATATAATAATATAGAAAAGAAATCCGGCATAGCCTAAAGGCTATGCCGGATTCATCTCATGAAAGAAGTTTTTAAATTTTTTTTTATAATATAATATAGAAAAGAAATCCTGCATAGCCTTTAGGCTATGCAGGATTCATTTCACGAAAGAAGTTTTTTTAAAATTATACTATAGTTTATGTTTTTTAAATTTTTTTTATAATATAATATAGAAAAGAAATCCGGCATAGCCTTTAGGCTATGCCGGATTCATCTCATGGAAGAAGTTTTTTTAAAATATATATATATAAAGAATTGACCACCGCCTCGAGGCGGTGGTCAAATTGTATTTTATTTTTTTAAAATATATATATAAAGAATTGACCACCGCCTTGAGGCGGTGGTCAAATTATATTTTATTTTTTTAAATATATATATATATATATAAAGGGATTGACCACCGCCTTAAGGCAGGGGGCTACTACTTAGAATATTTTTAAAAATATAAATTTTTTTTTTAATATATATTATTATATTTTGAAGCCCTTCTCCCCCCCTGCCTTAAGGCAGGGGGCTACTACTTAGAATATTTTTAAAAATATAATTTTTTTTTAAATATATATTATTATATTTTGAAAGCCCTTCTCCCCCCCTAAGTCAGGTGCTACTATAAAATTATATTCTTTAAATTTATATATATTTTTTTTATTTAGCGGGATGCCTTAAGGCATCCCGCTAAACCATATATTTTTTATTTTTTTTCGTTATGGTAAAGTTTGCCATAACGGAAATATATAACAATTTTTTTTTCGTTATGGTAAAGTTTGCCATAACAAAAATATAAAAAAAATTTTTTTTTTTTTTGATTAGCGTGGTGCCTCGAGGCACCACGCTGAACTATATATTCTTTAAATTTATATTTTTTTTTCTTAAACCTAACTTAAAACTACTTACAACTAACATGCAATATTTTTTTAATTTTTTTGTTTTTTTTAAACCTAACTTAAAACTACTTACAACTAACATGCAATATTTTTTTATTTTTTGTTTTGTCTAAACCTAACTTAACACTTACAACTAAATGTGGCGCCAACTAAACTTATATATATATGTCCTAAATCTCTCTCTT
>JABUQX010082739.1:25000-27500 GCA_015478945.1 Trachelipus rathkii | reverse complement strand
ATATATATATATATATATATATATATATATATATATATATATATATATATATATATATATATTAAAAAGAAAAACAAAACATTTGTTATAAAACAAAAAATGCCTCGTTTAAAAGTTGACAAAATTTCTTGTTTTAAAATTTAAAAAAAAAGGAAAACAAAACAACTATTTTTTTTAATATAAATTAAGATTAACTTTTATTTATTTTTTATTCATTTTTGATTTTTTTACTTATAGAATAAAAACGCAATTTTTTAGTTGTTTGTTTTATTTATCTATGAATATTTATTTATTTATTTATTTATTTATTTATTTATTATTATTATTATTATTATTATTATTATTATTATTATTATTATTATTATTATTATTATTATTATTATTATTATTATTATTATTATTATTATTATTATTATTATTATTATTATTATTATTATTATTATTATTATTATTATTATTATTATTATTAAAGTCACTGCGACACACGTGTCAAGCCCTATTTATGGAGGGGTGTTAAATATTCATAATAAATAGAAAATATCAGTAGCTGCCTAGGGCAAATTTCTCACATGAGGAAAGACGCAAGCTTTGGTGTGAGGTAGATTAAATTCAGTGGGAAGTTCAAAAGATGGGAGAAGAATTCCGCACTGCAGAAGTTTCTGGAAATAAAGATGCACAATAACGAGCAAGGCTGGAGTTACTATTGTCCACGCAAAATTCATGCGAAAACACGGAGACCCTTGTGCAGCAAGGGCTTTCTAAAGATGGTGGTATACGAGTGATTAGTTCCCTTGAGCAATAGCAGCTGCAGTACCAATAAAAAAAAGGAAAAAGTACTAAAGTCTCGTCGCATAGATAAAGGCTGAAGTTAATTGGAAATGATAGAATAATGAGAAGACATTTGATATGACTCAACCCTATCTAAAAAAGAGGGGCGAAACCGGAGCCACTCCAGATATGAGAACAGTACTCCATACTAGAGTTGATGAAACCCTAGTATGGTTGGAGTCATTTAGAGTAGGGAAAAATCGTGCAGTCTAAGCATAACTTTCGGTTTCTTTGTAACCGCGCCAGAAACCGTTATGATATGAGGTTTCCAAGATATTTTTTACCCATGTTAAGATCAAAGATGCTCATATTATCGTCTGGGGGACGGGAAAACCATGAAATGAAATAGAAAAGATAGGATTTGACTTTGAGAGGGAGATTTGTGAAATTGAGTTTTAAAAAGAGTTGAATTTCACAAGTTTGAAAAGACTCCACATTGAAATTCTGTCCATATGTGCATGAACATAATCGGAAAGATTAAGAAGTGAAGTAACTCTAGAAGAAAATTTGGAACAGATTTAAAATGAGAAGGAAAAGGAGTGTGGGGATTTTGGCTTATGAATAATTAGAATTAGATGAGCAGCTAAGGAGGTTGCTAATAAAAGTAGGAAAATAATTGTAGATAGAACATTATCTTGAGGAATAAAACTATTGCTAGAGAAAAAAGAAGACGTTCCAATGACAACGATCGATATGGAACTAATTGAAAGAAACCAGCTTTAAGTAAACAAAGAGAGAGGAAGGAAAACGAAAGGGGAGGTACCTGGAAAGCACCGACGCAGGTCACACCCAGTCAAAGTCCTTGTATATGTTAAGCGTCATAAATCAGTGAGATAAGAAAGTATATCACTAGCTGACGTCGAACGTCGAAAAGGGGACTACCCCCAAATGGTCGACAGGACATGTAAAAAATATTCCCTACGGAAAACCGCAGGCGTTAGGATAGGTTAGGTTAGGTTGTTAGGGTTAAGCTAGGTTAAGTTAAGTTTTGTTAGATTTGCTAGAGGAACTCTAAATAACCAGATTTTTTTAAAGATATGTCGACCATTTGACCTGTCATTCATTATTTTTGTTTACAAATGTCGACCATTTTCCCTCAATAATTTTCCCTGTCGACCATTCGGTACAAGCTTCGTCGAAAGCAGTTATTATGATGGGGGAAAATGCATCGTAATTTCAGATAATCAAAGAAATATTAAATTGAGATTGAATTTAAGGGATTAAAGAGTTGACTACGAGGATTGACGATGATTTTAAGAAGTAATTAATGGAGGACACTCTTTAGAAGTAATAAATATTATTCGAAATTTCTACGCTGATAAAACTGATATAAATAAATACTGTACGTAATAAGTGCAGATGCGATTTTAAGGTAAAATTTAATAGAATACAAGAATTATCAAAAATATCGAATCAAATGCAAGAAATAAACGCATTTATTAAAGTTTAGAAACTAAAATTTCAATTTCAATCTAGCTTAAAATAGGTTTGATCGAATTTACTTCGAACTATTAACCTAACCTGAAGTAGGTCTAACCGGTTGTAGTATCAAGAGTAAGCCTAACCTGAACTATGTTTAGCGGGATATACTTCCAACAGTAAACCAAACATGAACTAGTTTTAGCAGGATGTAGTATCAACAATAAACTAATGTGAACTAGGTCTAACCGAA
>JABUQX010082739.1:17500-20000 GCA_015478945.1 Trachelipus rathkii | reverse complement strand
ACAGGACGGACGCTGGCTTTGAAGTGAGGGAGATTAATTCAGCAGGAAACACAGAGGATGGAAGAGAATTCCACAGACAGATGTGGCAGGAAAGAAGGAAGTACCGCAGAGCTAGCCTGAGTTACCACTATCAACAAGAACTCATGTGCAGACCACAGCACCCTAGTGCTTCGAGGGCGAGCGTAAAGGATGAGGTGCGCGAGTGATGAAGCTCCCGCGAGACCTGCGCTGCGTACCTATAGAAAAGAGGATAAGAGCGACCAACATCGCGCGCAAAGATAGAGGGTCATGAACTGGGAAGGTACAGAACAGTTTATAAGCCTTTGGCCTTTGACTCGACCCTATCCAAAAGCCAAGTGAACCCAGAGCCCCCCCAGATATGAGAGCCGTACTCCATACAAGGGGGATTTAGGGCCCTTGGTATAGCTGGAGCAACTGGGAAGGAGGAAAAAAGTCTCGCAGTCTAAACAGAACTCCAGTTCTTTGAGGCCGCCCTAGCAAACCGTTGTGATTTTGAGGTTTCCAAGACAATTTTTTTGTTTATGTTAAGGCCAAGGATTGTCAACAGGAGAACAGGAGAAGCGAGAGAACCGTCGAAAGAGATAGGAAAGGTAGAAGGTGTCTTAGAGAGGCAGGATTTGTAGAACGTTGAGATTTTAAAGAATGAATTTGACAAGGTTTCAGACGACCCCACCGGAATTTCTATCCAGATGTCACGAGATAGAATCGGAAAGATTAAGACGAGAGGGCAATTTCTAGAAGTAAAAGAATGAGCAGAATTGGAAAATGAGTTGGCAAGAGATGATAGGGTTGAGTCATCGCTTATGATGAGTGAAGTAGAGTTAGGATTGTGTCAGTGTGCAGAAGATCATTAATTGAAAAGTAGGTAAAAGTAGGAATAAGGACAGAACCCTGAGGAAACCACTATTGGACAGAAAGGAAGAAGAAGTCGCCCCCATCAACAACAGCCGATATTGAGCAATTGAAAGAAACTAGACATAATAAGCATAAAGAGAAGGAGGGAAACCCAAGGAGGAGGAGCTTTAAGAGCGGTGACGTTGTTTGCCATACCCGGTCAAAAGCTTTGGAATTGTCAAGCGCCACCACGCAAGTCTCCCCGTGGTCCTTAAGGGCGGAAAACCATAAATCAGTAAGATAGGGAAAGTGATCGGCCAGTATACCTCGAGGCCGAAAGCCGTCACTGCGATCAGAAGAAGTAAGAATTATATATATATATATATATTATATATATATATATATATATATATATATATATTATATATAATATATATATATTATATATATATTATATATATAATATTAATTATATATATATATATATATATAGATATACATTGGCGTAGGCAGGGAGCAGGGGGGGCAGGGGGGGTGCCTTTGCCCCCCTAATCTTGGCTGAAAAAAAATTATGAACCTTATTGTTTTCCAGACGGACGGTTTTTTTAAGGGTTTATTAGTAGAAAAACTAAAAAAATACATCAATCAATAGATAATGAAGTAATAATTACTAATTAATAATGTATTTTAAACGTATTATATTATTTCTTTTAAAGTTTTAATGTGTTTTCCTTTTCATATTGGCTTAAAGTCAACTAGCTTTGTGCTTTTATACAGTGGATTCTTCTGACTACAGTTATTCTCCGCTGAGAACTCTCAGTATGTCGATAGCATTTGGCGGCTGCCAAAGCTGTTAATGTTAAACCAATCATGGAAAGCGTACCCGTTGATATTCAGCTGCAGACAACACATCAAAAAATAATTGCAGAAAATAAAAGAAATATTACAGCAATTTTGAAGACCATAATTTTCTGCGGAATCCATGAGCTTACCTTTAAGAGGTAAGACTGCATGGGGGAATTTTTTGAAGACCTGATTAAACTGCGAATAGAATGTGGATGTGGAACTGAAAGAACATATTCAAGGGCAGAAGAATGCCGTCTGGACGTCTGCTGATGATTCAAAATGAACTGATCAATTTGTGTGGAATTATCATAAAAAAAAACATGATTGTCGCAGTTGCAAAAAATTTTTTGTATCTTCTCCATATTGGCAGATGAAACTGCGAATTTGTCAGGCAACGAACAATTATCTATAGCATTAAGGTTTTCGATCTTGAAAAAATGACTGTTCGAGGAATTTCTTGGTTTGAAGTTCTTTAACCATTGCCAAAACGAATTGATTTGTTTTTAGAAAAGGTTTTGAAGCCGAGTCTATGCGTTGGTCAGGGGTACGACAGCTACGCAGCATTGGCAGGATAGAATATAGGGTTCAAAAGAAACTGGGGGAAAAATATAAAAAAAATATTATATTTTCACTGTGTAAGCCATCGGCTTAATTTGGTCATTAATAAAGTAAACATTATTCCGGAAATTTGAAATACTATTGCCACAATAAAAGACAAACTTTTTCCAGAGATTCTAACCTAAAAAGAAAATACATTCCAACTTGCCTAAACTTTGTGAAACCCGTTGGACTCAAAAAT
>JABUQX010082739.1:0-12500 GCA_015478945.1 Trachelipus rathkii | reverse complement strand
AATAGAGTATTTCCCTCAAATAGAATTGATTAAATGTATGAGTGAATCTGCTTTTAGGTTAAGAATGTCCTATTATTCCATCTTGGACAATATTACTAATTTTATATACAATAATCAAATAAGAGTTTCAAACCCACCATCAGTTGTTCAAAATCATAATCATATTCAAAATCAAAATCTAAATCAAAATCAATTGCAGGTTAACCATACTTTGGTTAATGCAGTCTTAAATCCGATACATTCTTATTTTAATCCTTTAACCCATATCCTAAGTAATTCAGAGGTAGAGCAAGGATTAGAAAAATGTTCAAATTGGAGTTCTTAGGTATTGAAGGTATGCATAATAATAAATCTGAAGATGATTTGAAACAGATTGAAAAATTCCAA
This sequence comes from Trachelipus rathkii, assembly GCA_015478945.1. Classification (NCBI taxonomy): domain Eukaryota; kingdom Metazoa; phylum Arthropoda; class Malacostraca; order Isopoda; family Trachelipodidae; genus Trachelipus; species Trachelipus rathkii. The sequence goes on along the minus strand of JABUQX010082739.1, from coordinate 12,113 downwards.
GGTGGTATAGAGTTTAAAGATGGAAAATATCATATAGATCTTCCATGGATTGAAGATAAACTTCCCTTGTTGCCATCAAACTTTAACATTGCTCTTGCAGTACTTAATAGAGAAGTTCATTTGAAAATTTAGAAAAAAATATTTAGTTAAGCCTATGATTGAAGTCTTCGCACAATTTAGCTTTGATGGTATTTATTTGAAGAGTTCAAAGTATCTCCCTCTGAGTATAAAAAATATATTTGGGTTCCTCACAGACCTGTTATCAAAACTGATAAACAAGTATCAACAAAAGTCAGGCCTGTGTTTAAGTGTTCTCTTAAAACTACTCTTTACATACTCTAAATGAGAGGCAGCCTTATACTTGGGGGCACCAGAACTTATGTCTTCCTTATTAGACATTTATTCCGGTTTCAGATCAAATCAGGTTTGTTATGCTAGCGGATATAAAGCAAGCCTTCCTGATTAAGTTAAAATCTATCGAAGACCGCAATCGCTTCTTGCTTTTTTTTGAGAGAAGTAATGGTCAACTAAAGGCGTTTATCGATACTCAACCATTGTTTTTGGTTTCACATCATCACCTTTCATCCTCAATTTATCATTACATCATGCTCAGTCTTGATGAGGATGATGCCATGTACTCAGATTGGTATATGATGATAATTTTATTGGTTGATAAGTTTAATTATTAGTGGCAATTGAATCATACAACATTAAAAGAACTTTATCATTGAATGCAACAAAAAGAATGGAAGATGTAGGCTTTCCATCTTAGGAAGTTGGGACTCTAATAATGATCAATTAAGAGCTGTTATGGAGAAGATTGATTAGATAGAATAGTCAACATGCAGCGGAGTCAGAAGCATAAGGTTCCTTTGGATATCTTTTAATCCTCTTTACAGATAAGTTAATAACTAGCAAAACTTTTCAGTAAATGTTGATGCAAATACCAAAAGATTTGTTATCTGCTGTGTCCAAGGTTTTTGATCTTTAAATATCTTTTTACCGTAACTTTAAGAGTCGGTTCATTAATTAGGAAATTATGACAATTAGGTCTCAATTGGGATGAAAAGGTCCCTGCCGATGTTTTAGTTTCCTGGTCTTCTCTATGTTCAGATTTAAATAAATTACATAATATTGAAATTGAAAGGTGTGCTTTTCACCTTCTCCCTCAAACTCTTTATTCGTATTTTGTGATGCTTCAACATCTTGTTATGGTTTTGCAGTTTATAGTATAGGTCAAGGTTCTAATTTAATATTCTCAAAGGCCAAGGTGGCCCCTCTCAAATCTAGGGCTTTGCCCTCTTTAGAGTTGTTATCTGTGTTTTTATTTTTCAAGTGTATCAAATCAATATTATCAGAATTTCCTTAAGTTCAGTTCAAAAACATAAAGGTGTTTGTAGATGCTCAAATTGTCCTTCATGGCTCTGATTGAAAGGCCAAAAAATAAAATATTTGTAAATAATAGGCTTCAAAAGAAATTGATCAAATCAAAAATCAAGTTTGCAGCAAAGAGACAGTATGCCATTTCTTAATGCCTTCATTCAATACTGCTGAAACCCAGCTAGATCTGATTACCAGAGGTAATACAACCTCTACTTTTCTTTCAAAATTGCCATTATTGCTAAAGGGTCTTTCTTGGATTCTTCTAGATCAATCCCAATGGCCTATTTAAAACTTAAAATGTTTGTTTACAAATTATATTTCGCATGATTTACAATGCCACACATCTGTGGTTGTTACTCAGTCTTTATTACCTTTTAAAGATTACTCAAGTGTACATAAACTACATAAAGTAACTTCAAAAATATTCAAATTCATTAGCAGAAGTAAGGGGCTGTAGATGAAGATTGTGATCAGAAAGCCCAACTCTATTGGTTGAAGATAATGCAGCAGAATTGTTTTTCTAAGGAGATATTATTTCTCCAAAATCCTAAAAAGGATGAAATTCCACTGCTAGTTAATCAACTTAATTTATTCATAGATGATAAAGGCCTAATCCGATCCAAAGGGAGAATTGTCAAGACACTTTTATATAATGATGATGTGATAAATCCAATTCTTCTTGGCAAGGATCATCATCTCACTTAAATTAATCATTAGAGATTTTCTCATTCTAGATAGTCAACACTTGGAGTGTTCAAACCACTTTATCAATTCATCAGAGCTCATGTCTTTGGATCACCAAGGCCAGGCAGGCTGTAAAAAATGTTTTGTCAGACTGCATAGTTTGCAAAAAATTAAATATCCAAAAATGACTAATCTTTCTTCATCATAGAGTTAATTTTGTACGGCCTTTTGAGCCATACTGGTGTGGACTTTACAGGACATCTCTTTGTAAAGATTAATGATAAGGAACTTCAAAAAATGTATCTGTTAATTTACACCTGCCTTAACATCAGAGCTATTCATGTTGATGTCCTTCCAGATATGTCCACTGAATCCTTTTTACTTTCATTCCAACGTTTCACAAATATATATGGCATATCGTCCAATTTGTACTCGGATAATGCCAGGAATTTCAAACAAGGTGGAAATATACTGTTAGAATCTTTGTCTTCAGATATGTTCTCGAACATATGCGTATCAATAACATCAAACATTACAAGATTCCAATCTATTCCAGTTGGGTGTGATCAGTTTGGGAGAGAATGATACGAACAATTAAGGGATGTCTCCATAAAACAATAGGTAAAGCAACCTTAACATACTTTCAACTGTTAACAAGTATTTCAAATATCACCAATGTTATCAATTCAAGACCTTTAACCTATAGGTCATCATATAATGATTTGGAAGTTATTGCTCCAAATTCCTTTTTGAAGCCTTATGGCAATTCAAACCTCATATTCAATGAAGTTTCCACCCCCATATGGAAAAAACTTCCTCCCTCACAAGAAGACTTAGCCATAACTCTAACTGCTCAAGGAAGAGTTTTAGGGAGTTTCAGGGAATTATGTGATGAGTTCTTATCTATTAAATTTGCGCCAGACAAGTAGAAATCTCTATCAGTCAGAGTGGACCAACAGAATTAAGGTTAGAGATATAGTTCTGATACACACCCCTAACAAGCCTAGACCCTTCTGGTTTTTGGGCAGAGTTCTGGAAGTCATTGTTGGTGATGACAATAAGATCAGGAGTGTGTTATTAAAAAGGAGAGATGGACAAACCTGTCATTATTCTATTTGTCATCTCTACCCATTGGAGTTATCTATTACCCACTCTGTCTCCAGTGGAGAAGCTGATGCTGAAACAAGCAGTGATTTCTCCAATTCAGATGGTCAAAACAATGAAAATACAGATCAAGTTGATCCCTCAAATTCAAATTCAGTTATTCAAAGTAATAGTGATACTGCTATTGTAGATGTACAACCTTCAACTTCAGGTATAAATTCACCTCAACTTGACTCTCAACAGAATCAAAATTCTCAGCTCAATTCAGTCAAAGAAAGACCTATTAGACAGGCTGCTGTCAAGTATCAAGAATTCCTTCACAGGATTTATCTTATTGTAAAAATTTTTAATTCTTTAATTGCAATGTTTTTCATTGCACTCTTCAGTGGGAGGAATAAAAAACTATTATTACTTCCACATATATATCTCTTCTATTTAATGCTTATTTTAGTTTTATTTAGGATATAAAAACTATTAGCTATATATTTTCTTATACCGGTATGGTATCTTCTATTATTAGTTTTAGCGGAATTTATATTTTTGTCCATGGTATATCCATTTTCACTAAATTTCACTAAAAAATTACAATAAGGTCTTACCACAACTGTGGACTCACTTCAAATTCAATAGTGGTCCTAATTAGTCGTGCTTGTGAAATCAAAAATTTAATAATCAAAAATGTAAAAGGGTATAGAGGTAAATTGTCTTATTTCTTCATTTCTTTTCAAATATTTTTACTATCAACCTATCTCTATTCTATTTACCTTCAACTCACTTATCAATTTACCCTAACTAAGATTTTTAAGTGCTAGGTTACAATAGCCACAAGGCTGAGTTATCTAAGGGCTATCAAGATCTTATTCAAAGAGCAAAAATTCTTTGAAAACAACAAATTCAGGTAAGGCTAATGTAGATACACAATTGTACTTATATATCATTTTTTAGTTATTATAGTGTATCTCCCACAATTATAAACACCCTGAGAATTTGATATTGAATGGATAAATAGAAAAAATATTATCATAATTTTAATTTAAAAAAAAAAAAAAAAAATTTTTGGAAATATGTAAAATTTTTATATATTTTTAAACTCATCAGATCAATATCAAATTTTTCAGGATGTTTATAGCTGGGGAGATACTTTAGATAGCTTTTTTGTATAGTAAAAAAAAGTTTCTTTAAATTTGCAAATTTTTTTTTGTGGTGGAACATTTGTTCAATGTCCAGAGGCAAAACTGTTACACATACAAAAAATAAAAAATAAAAATTATCTAAATAAAAAATGTATATCAATTCTAACTACAAGAGCTCTGAAATAATAACTTAAAATTAGCGAAAATTGTAAAATATTGGGTCTTATCTTATGGTTTGTTTTTCGAAGAGTTTTTTTTTCTATTAGGGTAGTTTTCATAAGTAACTCTACCTGTGGTTTGTAGCACCTACTTAAACTTAGTGGATAAATTGATTAGTTGAAGTAAAAGAAGAATAGAGAAAGATTTGATATATTAATGAAAAAGAAATTTACTTTTTTTTTCCTGAATAAATGATTTAAGTTTTACCTTTTGAATTTGAACACGTGAACAAGTTGAGCTCAATTTGAAAGTGAAAAAATTTCAAAACTTTACTAGTGAATTTTGGATAATTATGACTAATAATACTGAAGGAAAGAAAATCCACTAAAACATTGTATAACAATTTAAAACTAAATATTAAATAAATGAATAAAATAGACGAAATATATGTAGAAGCACATAAGAACTTTTATACTGAACATTTCATGTTGATCAGATGACCAGAAAAAAATAATCTCATTTTTTCATTTTTCAAAAATAAAAAAAAGTTATCTTCGGAATTGGATCATTGATGGGAATTTGAATCATTGCTGGGATCTAGTTACAAAAATCTAAAAATGCAACAACTCATTTTATTGGTAATAGACCATTCTTCATTTAGTTCAAGTTTCGTCATTTCGGCAAAATTTTTTGAAATGGAACTCCTAAAGGTAAAAAATTTAGTTTTCCAAAAACTGAAAATATAAGCCATCAATAGAGACAGAAAAAACACCGGAAATCGACGTTTAAGAGGCCAGAAAAAAAGTTGCAGTTTGTTCTTTATTTGGTCAAAACTAGCTGAAAATTAAGAACATTATTACCATTTCCGTTTTGGAGCTAAAACCGAAAGGCCTCAGAGTCAAAATCAACACCTTCCTGAATTCAGAGAGAAATGAGATTATTGTTTTACCTTAAGGCCTTTGAATTTTACTAAATATAAATATAAACATTAATATTTCACTTAAAAAACTGAAGTATTAATAGACTGATTTTGAGCTTTGTTTAGAATTAAGTTTATAGATTTGATTTTAGTGATTTTGAGTTTTGATTTAATTGAGAGTTTTGATTTGGTTTTAATTTCGAATATTCATATGATTTGAAATTTTTAGTTAAGTTTCAATAGCACGACCAAATTTATTTTAATTTTGTTTAGTAGTGAATTGACTTGTTCGACAACTCATCACTGTAAAACCACAGTAAAATAATTTTATTATGCTGTGGTAAAATTCAGAAGCCATTTCCTCCATGTTAAGAGAAATAAAAATGAGCATTATATATATATATTATTATATAATATATATAACGTATTTATACTATAATAATATAATATTGATATATATATATATATATAGATATATATATAATATATATATAGTATAAGTATATTTATATATATATATATATATATTATATATATATATATATATATTTATATTATATATATATATATATATATATATTTTATATTATATATATTATATATACTATATATATATATATATATATATATATATTATATATATATAATAATATATATCTAATTACTATATATGATATATCATATATTATATACTATATAATATATGTATATATCATATGTTCCTCTGCCTAAAAAATATTTGTAGTTGCATTTTGCATTTTACTCAACACACACACACAATATATTATATATATATTAATACTACTATATATACTATATAATACACTACATATAATATTATATATATATTATATATATATATATATATATATATATATATATATATATATATATAATAGGATATATATATACTCAAATGTGTGCGCGTGAGTGCGTGTGTGTTTCAAAAAGAGAGCATTGATGACCGTAAAGCCTTAATCCTGTACATAATTAAAAATTTGCATAATTTTAAAAAAAATTAAAGAACGAACGTACACTTTATTTAAAAAGAAAGTCGCTCTTCTATCTTTTGATTGTGCGCACTTTAATCCACTTTATTATTAAAAATCTTATATCAATTCTAGTTAATTTTCTTACTCTATAAAGAATTGCTAAGGCGGAAAGTCTTTCTTGCCCAATGGTGTTTCTAAGAAAGTTTTAATCCTTTTTAAATATGAAACAAGCTTATTGGAGGTTGTCATCGGAATGGTTATTAAACTTTCAATATTTCTTTTAATGGTGGCTTCCAAATGAATTTCTGTAATGAAATCGAATAAAGTTATGGCTGGATCCAGACTTAGAACGAAATTCTTCTAGGCTATAAATTATAGATAGTTCTGTTTTAAGTTTCTTTATGTAATGAAAGTGTAACTTTACAGGGTTCATTTACATTTTTCTCAGGAAAATGGAATCATACTGAGGAAAATTCCGGCAGAAATAACGTGGCAACAAATAAATGTCCTGAGAATGTAAATCTATCTTTAATCTGACAAATAATTGATGGATGATTGATAGAGGGATTTGCAGGGTGTGTGAAAAGGGAGTGGTTTGAAAGTAAACGAAATAAGAGCAAGGTTATGGTTGAGTGAGACAGTCCTCGGTGCGAGGTTATGTTGGATGGTAAGCAACGGAAAATAAGTGTCTGAGTTAAATATTGGATAATATGTGGAATGAAAGACCGATGATGGAGAGTGGTATAAGAAGTTGTGATGGTAGGAGGTAGCTCGTGCTATTTAAATCCTTGGTAGATATAAAAGGACTAAGTGTTGAGTGCGCTAGGGGTCTTGCAATGAGGGTATGTTGTTACCCTGTGTTAATGTAACAGTAGTGAAACTATGGTCTGGAATAAGGGTATAGATCTAAAGTACAATGGTGTTCGGATGAACAATCTTAGGGGTGTGTTAGGTGTGGAACGAATTTATAAATGAGGAATGAACGTATTAGGGGCTTGTGGGAGGTGTAAGGAGTAAATGAGAGAATAAACGAGAGTACAGTAGAGATGGTTTGGTCATGTGGAAAGGATGATGATAGTGCGGTTGGTAAACGGGTGTAAGTGGTGAGTGGTTGGTATAGAGGAATGTAAAATAAGTGATTATAAGTAATTGTGAAATCACATAGGCCTTACTGAATTTGTTGTTTCAAAGAATTTTTTGCTTCTTTTAATAAGGCTATTGATACTCATAAAGATGAGGTAGGATTCTGGTTTTAGTATCTATCACTTAAAATCTTAGTTATGGTGAAATCGATTGGTGGGAAGGTGAAGAGAATATAGATTGGTTGATTTTGAAGAGGTTTGAAAGAAATGAAGAAATTTACCTCTATACCCTTTTAACATTTGATTTATTAAATTTGATTCACAACAAACACGAAACTAGAATAGTCGCTTTTGAGATTAGCAAGTGATTCGAGTTGTATTTAACGAGGCCGGAGGTACTGATGCGGTGGTGCGAAGGGGACAAAAAAAATATTAATTACTCAAGTCCTACGGCAGTGTAAAGCTAATAGTTTCTAATTTCTATATCCTAAAATAAAACACTATATCCTAAAAATAAAATACATATCCTAAAATAAAATACTAATTTGAAAACTAAAAAATAGAAGATATATATGTGAAAGTATATAAGATTTTTTATATCCTCCACACTGAATGAGGGATTTGGAAGTTATTGCAATGAAAGGAATTAAAGTTTTTAATTACAGCTTCAATGTGATAAAAGAATTCTTGGACATTTGACAGCAGCCCTGTCTAAGAGGTCCTTCTTTGACTGAATTGAGCTTAGAATTTGATTCTTTTGAGAGTCAAGTTGAGGTGAATTTTATACCTGAGTTGAAAGTTGTACATCTACAATAGCAGTATCATTATTACTTTGAATAACTGAATTTGAATTTGAGGGATCAACTTGATCTGTATTTTCATTGTTTTGACCATCTGATTTGGAGAGATCACTGCTTGCTTCAGCATCAGTTTCTCCAATGGAGACAGAGTGGGTAATAGATAACTCCAATGGGTAGAGATGACAAATAGAATGATGACAGGTTTCTCCTTCTCCCCTTTTTAATAACACACTCCTGATCTTATCGTGATCCAACAATGATTCCAGAACTCTAGCGCCAAAAGCAGAGGGTCTAGGTATATAGGTGTGTGTATGCAGAACGTAATCTCCACTTAATACTGTTGGTCCATCTGACTGATAGAGTTTCTACTAGTCTGGCGCAATTAATAGGTAAGACTCATACCATAATTCCTGAAAGTCTCCAAAACTCTTCCTTGATTTAGAGTTATGGCTAAGTCTTTGTTGTGAGGGAGGAAGTTTTTCCATATGGGGGTGGAAACTTCAATGAATATGAGGTTTGAATTGCAATAAGGCTCAAAAAGGGATTTGGAGCAATAACTTCCAAAACATTATCTGATGACCTATAGGTTAAAGTCTTGAATTTGATAACATTGGTGATATTTGAAATACTTGTCAACAGTTGAAAGTAGGTTAAGGTTGCTTTACCTATGTTTTATAGAAGACCTCCTTAACTTGTTTCGTTATCATTTCTTTCCCAAACTTGATCCACCCAACTGGAATTAGCAGACTGGAATCTTGGTATGTTTTTGATGTTATTGATACGCATATGCTTTCGGAGAACATATTTGAAGACAAAGATTCTAACAATATATTTACCACCTGGTTTGAAATTCCTGGCATTAATCTGAGTACAAATTGGATGGTATGCCATATATATTTGTGAAACGTTGGAATGAAAGTAAAAAGGATTCAGTTGACATATCTGGAAGGACATCAACATGATAGCTCTGATATTAAGGCAGGTGAAAATTAACAGATACATTTTTGAAATTCCTTATCATTAATCTTTACAACGAGATGCCTGTAAAGTCCACGCCAGTAGCTCAAAAGGAACGCAAAAATTAAACTCTGATGAGGGAAGATTATGTTCAATTTTTGGATTTTAAAGGTATACTGTTAATTTTTTGCATACTATACAGTCTGGACAAAACATTTTTTACAGCCAGCCTGGCCTTGGTCCAGAAGCCATGAGCTCTGATGAAATTGAATAGTGGTTTGAACACCCAAGGTGTTGACATTTGAATGAAAGTCTCTTATAATTAATTTAGTGAGATGATGATTCCTTGCCAAGAAGAATTGGGATTTATCACATCATCATTATAAAAAAGTGTCTTCAATTCTCCCCTTGGATCGGATTAGGCCTTTATCATCTATGAATAAGTTAGTTGATGTGACCAGCGTGAATTTCATCCTTTTTAGGTTTTGGAGAAATAATATCTCCTTAGAAAAACATGCTGCTGCATTATATTCAACCAATAGAGTTGGGCTTTCTGATCTTCACAATCTTCATCCAGACCTTTACTCCTGCTAATGAATTTGAATATTTTGAAGTTAACTTATAAAGCCTATGCACACTTGAAATAAGTCTTTAAAAGGGTTAACAAACAGACTGAGTAACAACCAACAAGAATGTGTTGACATTGTAAACGTCTTTTCGCTTATTGGCCCGTCAGACAACATTTAAGTTTTACTAATAGGCCATTGAGATTGATCTAGGAGAATCCAAGAAGGAACCTTTAGCCATAATGGCAATTGAAAGAAAATAGAAGTTGTAAACTCTGGTCAACAGATTGCTGGTTTTTTCAGGCAGTATTGAGTAAGATAAGGAAATGGATACTTTGTACCTCTTGCTCACTTGATTGATTTGAAAATAAATATTCTTTGAGCCTATTGTTAACAAAATATTCTTTATTCTTTTTAGCTGTTAGAAGCCATGAAAGAACCATTTGAGCATCTACAAAGACTTTATGTTTTTGACTGTCAAACATTTTGAAAAATTCTGATAAATATTGAATTTGATACACTTGAAAATAAGAACACAGATAACAACCAAGAGGGGCACAAGCCTAGATTTTGAGAAGGCCACTGGCCTTTGAGAATATAATATTCGAACCCTTGACCTATACTATACAATAAAAAACCATAAAAAATCAGAAGCATCACAAAACACGAATAAAGAGTTTGAGGGAGAAGGTGACGAAAGCACACCTTTCATTTCAATATTATGTAATTTATTAAATCTGAACAGAGAGAAGACCAGGAAAACTAAAACATCAGCAGGGACCTTTTCATCTCAATGAGACCTAATTGCCATAATTTCCTAATTAATAGCCGACTTCTTAAAGTTACGGGTAAAAGATATTAAAGATCAAAAACCTTGGACACAGGCAGATAACAACAATCTTTTGGTAATTTGCATCAGCATTTACTGAAAATTTTGCTTAGTTTTACTTATACTGTAAGAGGATAAAAAGAATATCCCGAACCTTATCTTCTGATTCCTGATGTTTGAAAGCTATTCTTACTCTCTCCTTTCCATAACAGCTCTTAATTGATCATTTTTAGAGTCCCAACTTCTAAGATGGGAAACCACCATCTTCCATTCTTTTGTTGGCATTCATGATAAAGTTTCTTTAAATGTTGTAGATCATTGCACTAATAATTAAATTATTCAAACAAAAAATTATTGACCTCATGCAGTTACATGCATCATCCTCCTAAGACTGAGCATGATGCTTAATATTATATTTGAGGATGAGGTGAGGATGTGAACCAAAACTATGGTTGAGTATTCGATAAGGCCTTAACTGACTCATTATTTTCAAAAAAGCAAAAGCGATTGCGGTCTTCATAAGATTTTAACTAATCTGAAGGAAAGGCTTGTTTATATCCATAACATAATAAACTGATTTTTGGATGCTGAACCGGAAAATGACCCTAACAAGATGAGGACATAAGTATCTGGTCCAGTATAGGGTCTGCCTCATTTAGAGATGGTAAAGACTTAGTTTTAAGAGAACAGTTAAACACAGGCCTGACTTTGTTGATACTTGTTCATCAATTTTGATAACAGGTCTGTGAGGCCAATTCATACTTTTTATACTCAGAGGAATACACTAATCAATAATACCATCAGCTAATTTTTGCTGAAAGACATCATCATAGGCTTTAAACTAAACTTTTCTTTCCAATTTTCATGAACTCTATTAAACACTGCAAGAGCAATGTTATAGTTTGATGGCACAAAGGAAGTTTATTCTTCATGCCATGGAAGAATTCTATATGATATGTTTCCGTCTTGAACTCTATAACCCACATTTGATTTTTCATCTGTTTCAATCATCTTCAGATTTAATTTTATGCATCACTTTTTTATACTAAGGATCTAATTTGAACATGTTTTTCTAATCCTTGCTCTACCTACCTCTGAATTACTTAGGATATGGCTTAAGGATTAAAATAAGAATGTACAGGTTTTAAGACTGCATTAACGCAAAGTATGGTTAACCTGCAATGATTTTGATTTTGAACATGAATGTGATTTTGATTTTGAACAACTGATAGGTGGATTTGAAACTCTTATTTGATTATTTAATATAAAATTGTAATATTCCAATGGCTAATAGAACCATCTCTTAACTTAAAGCAGATCCACTCATACATTTTATCAATTCTAGTTGAGGGAAATACTCTATTAAATCAATGCCTATTAGGGCATCCAAATCAAAAATAGTTATTAGAACTCTTTTATAGCCAGAATCAGCTATTTGAAGATTTATTCTCCACATTAAATTAGAGCCTGATTCTACGAACTTAATGCTCGTAACTTAATTGAAG
>JABUQX010082738.1:32500-48975 GCA_015478945.1 Trachelipus rathkii | reverse complement strand
AATATGCAATTTGTGCGTAGACCCTCTATTATATATTCAAGTTTTGAAGTCATTTTGAAAAAACACCGAAAATGATTCGTAGAGGTCAAAAAAGCCTGCGGTTTGCTATAACCCCATCAAGCTTTGTCTGAAATTAGAAATTTATGTTCCTTTTTAGGTGGGGGACTAAAATGGGGTCCTAAAATCCCCAATTATTGGATGCTGCCTTAGGAAACTGAAATAAAATATATAATTAATGGGAAACTACTTGAAAAGTGTGTCCGAATCTTTATTATTTTATTATTATATATTATTATATTATTATTATTATTATTTTCATTATTATTGAAATCTTAAATATGAAATTGATTCTTTTTCTAAGTTTTTGTTTTTTTATTTCTATAAATAAATTTTCCTTATTTAAACTTTCGTTAGTGAAAAAATGAAATTTTTTTTCATGCTACCACGATTATAATTAAATACCTTATATTATTACGTCGCTTTAAATAAACTTCTTTTAAAGTCTCGCCAAAATTTTTTGCCCCCATTGTACTATATATTATATTATTATTTATAATACGTTGTACTATATATATTATATATATATATACCTATATATATATAATATATTATATAATATAATATATAATTATATATATATATATTATATATAAATATATATACAATTTATATATATATATATATTTACCCGTATTATAATATATATAATATATATTATAATATTATATATATATATAATTTATATATATTCTAATAATTAGGTATTCTAATGAAAAATAGCTAATGAGGGGATACCTCGTAAGTTACAATTTCGTAATTTTAGCCGACCGATTAAAAGGGGAAAAAATATTTTAAATTATCCCAATGGGTAAATTTGTAATTAAGAGGCCTCGCCTTAGTGATAATTTTATTTACTCTTTGACTGAACAAACCATCTGAACATGATTGGATGGTATGGATTTAGTGTTAATGCATAATGCAGTGCTAAGCCCTCTGTATTGTCGTCCTATATCCGCATTCTTGTCGTAGAACCAGGATGCTTGAAAATCGTTTGGTTGTGATAATTTACATTTACTCAAATAGAATTACTGACAATCTTAAATTCTTGATTTTTAACAAACCATGCAAACCACTAGCACGGTACACAACTTTAAGATCTCACAGGGCAGGCAAAGGGCTATTCCTTATAACGATTGGCTATCAATTTACAATTCGTCTGTTAGTATATTCAAAAAACATAAAGGACCCTTCTGTAAATATATGCTTTGAAGAGGTATTTTGTGTTTTATTTATTGTCAGACAATCTTAAAATATAAAGCATTCAAATGCAGATTATCTTCGTCTATTATTAATGGAGGATGTTATAAATAATTTTAAGATAAAAATATTTTTTGTTTTTGAACAACTTAATAATGATGAACATTTAATTATCGAAAAACTAGTTGTTTCCCAATAATTTCAACTTTGATCTTATGTGGAACACATGATCTAGCTGCTCGAGGCAGTACCTAGAGATACGGGTAATTTTTCGGATTTCTCAAAATTCAGAGTTGAAGCTATTGCATACAACAGTGGAGGTAATCAATAAGATGACACACACATATGGTCAGATGATGCTCATAGATGGTTATTCTCATGTTTATATAATTGATGATAGGTGACATATGATACTCTTTTTACTTGGCGGATGAAACAGCTGACCAATTCGGGGGGAGGAGTGTCAAAGACGTTCGATTTCGTTGATAGAGTTGAAAGTTAGAGAAGAAATTTTTAGGTTTTACTCCGTTGAAAATAATATGTACCAAGTAAAATTGATACCAGAGAAGCTGCAATTTAATATGATTAAGTCGTGATGGATGTGATGGGATGCCACCTGCTGGAAATAGAAAATGGAGGACAATATATAATAAGAGAATCAATATAAAGGGCAAATTTGCTACTGTGCTTTTCATCGTATAGTTGTTAATGACGTTGGAATCGTTGTTCGCCGAATCGAAATACTGTGGGCACAGTGATAAGAAGTTATTAAGAGAGGGAGTTTTTTCGTGAAAGCCATGTCTATTATTATAAAGAGATACCTAATGCTTGAGAAACAAGTATTGGTCCTAAATATACAAGGTCCATCAAATTTTGTTTTGAAAATTTCATTCATCATTAATCCTGTGTGAAACTTGTCATCTCAGATTTCAGAGATAACAGGCCATCATGAACAGCCAGCAAGTCCATGATTGTTTTCACTTTAAATCAGTTTTGAATAAACTGTCACAGATTCAGAGTACTAAGGCCAAACCAGGAACAGGGTTGTGTGCAACTTTCGTCAGCAAAAGGAACTCCTAAATCATATTTGTACTTAGTTATATGGCCAAGTATCTCTACTTTGAGGCTGCATACAAATTTCTTAACTATATAGCATTACCAATCTGGAAGAGGTACAGTCACGGTTGATAAAGGTTGATAATAGGGTTACTATAAAAATTCAATGGGACGATAAAAAGTGCGGTGTTTTCAAGAATTATTTACTAGGTAAGGAACTACAGAAATTTTTTATGTAGAATTCGCAAATTCCATTGTGTGATTTAATGCATGACCTAATACTTTTCATGTATGCGGTCTGGTGATATTATCAGGGTTTATCAACTAGAACTGATTGCGCTCATGCTATTCAGATTTCGGTGTGGTGTGCTGTTTGAGGGATTGTTTGTGTTTATTTTATTAGTGTGATTTCTATGTATTTTTTTCCCTTCTAAGAATTAAAAATTTAACCATATTCTGTATATGTATTTCTATAATATGACATCACTTCAACTATATATATCCACTACCTTGAGAACTTGGAAAGGTTGCAAGCAGAAAATCAAGGGTATAATATAAAATGGAAGAATAATAGAATAAGAAAGAGAAAAATAAGGTTAGAGTAGACGACATGATATTGTAAGCATATAGTGATACTGATCCTTAAAACATTGCGCTTTTTTTCCTGTTTGTATTTTACGCACCATTAAATTCCTTCAACGCTATCCAACCAACGACTATCCACCATGGCAGATCATTCTTAACTTTTAAGAAAGAGTTAAAATCTGTCCCTAAGTCAACTCATTTCCTGAGATCGATTAAAGGAACTCTATGTTTGCTCAGTGTTTCACAGAGAAAAACTTGGGTATAACTACATAACCACAAACATATTGAATGATGGATTTGAATAATAGAATTATGAAAGGAAAAGAAGAAGAATTAAATTTTTGTTAATTCCAAATGAACAATTAATTAAACTGAAATGATAAAAAACTAATAAATAAGTTTTTAAAGTGCTTGCCTCAACCAAATCCAAATATTTTTCGCAACTACTTTTTATAGTTTATTTTTACCTTGTGGATAAAGTACTAAAAAAGGGTACATATATAACTTATCAAGTATTTCCATAAATTCGTAAATTTCTGATCTTACACAGTGAATTATAGCATTCAATATTCAGACAATTAATTTATCAATATAAATATATAGTTCAAAATTAGTAAATTTTTCAGTGCCGCTGATAGGCTGTAAACGTCACGAAGACGGTTTCGGTAAGAACAAAAAGAAAAACTGGCGTAATAATAACCTTTGTAAGTGGCTCTATCGTATATTAAATAATATATATATATCTATATATCATATATTATATATATTATATCTATTTGTGGAACCCCCCACTCAATTATGCTTATTATATAATAATATATATTATATACTTATATATATACTATTATATATATATATATATATATATATCTAATATTATATATATGTATTATACATATATATTTATATAATATATATATATATATATATTACATATATATATGTGTAAAATAAAATAAACTGCCCAAGATAATTTAAATATACTACGAAGTATATTAGTGCTTCCTTGTGGATGATTTCGAATTTAAAACAAAAAGATACTTGCCCCCCCCTTGAATCCTTCATCCTGCCGGCAGCCCACTCGGGGATGTGTACTACTAGATATACCTTAAATATATACTCTATACTTACTAAATAATAATACAATAATATATTATATATATATAGTAAATGACTATATAGTACATAAGTTATTACTAAAATATAATTATTATTATAGATACATATAATATTATATATATATATGCTGATTATATTTACTGTATAATGAATATATTGATAGTATATATTATATAATAATGTTATATATATACTAATTAATTATATATATCTATGTAATATTTATAGTAGTTATATAATATATAACCAAGGCTGTAGACAGAGCAGGGGTCCAGGGGGATTCAACCTCCCGAAAATTGTTTTTAGCGATCAAAATTTTTTCTATTCCTTAAGAAGAAATAATATATACTTAATAAGATACATAATAATATAATATAATAGTAATAAAATAAGTAATTAGAAATATAAATAAATAACATATAGTGAGCAAATAATTATAATAATACGATAATGAATAGTAATAATAATAAAATAATAATAGTTATCAATGGTGAGAAAAGGTTTAGTTTATTTTGGTAAATGGAGATAGGAGACATTGTTTGTCGTGGTCGTAACCAATTTCTTTAGGTCAAGAGTATCCTCATTTACAGTATAACAATATTATAGACTAGGACTTAAATTGATAAGGATTTCCAAGTTTGCAGAAACTGATAGCAAATTGAAGTACCTCAATAAGGAATATAGAGGATTGTATAAAATTGTAGATTAGGAGAGAGTGTAATCGTTTGATGGGAAATGAACGACGGTTCATTCCTTCTATCAGCTAAATCTTTTCTTTCCTCATTCATTCTTCGTAAACACTAAATCTTTTTTCTTACCTCATGAATCACCATCAGGTTCGATTCGTGCTCTATTTTTTCTGGACCATTCAGGGCTAGAGACAGTTGACCTATCGGCGGTGGTGGAAAAATTATATCTTCTCTCTCGGTATGACTGGCTCGGCCTAATTTGCTATTCAGCTAGAAATCAGTTTGCAGGGATTACTTCTTCGACGAGCAAAGCTGGCTTTCATCAAAGGAAAGTGCCCAGCTAACTCCTTTGGTTCTTCCTAACTGTACAATCTTATTTCATCTCTAGCAACCTCGTAATCTGCCTTTCTCCTCCTCTTATGCTCGATTTCAAGTTTTTTTAACTTTGTCTTTTCAGCTGTTTCATTTATTCAACAACTGAAAAAGGTAATCAATAAGTCTCTCCTTTTGCTTGCATCACACCAATATACTCTATGTCCTCAAATACTAGCACTTTCCATCCCTCAGTGTTGGAAGCTTCATAGCTCTCACTATTCCGAAAAAAGGAAGCCCTCTGATCCTTCTAAACTAATCGCTCCTCAATACTTCTCAACTTGTAATTCACTAGTCTTAAGATCTTTGAACCCTTCTCAAACTCACTCCGATCGCCAGTACGGCTTCGTTGCACGAAGTCGAACTCGGTCGACTATACATACTCTATCTAAAACCGTTTATGGTTTTTCGCTCTTATGGAATTACGGGGAGACTTGGGTGAGTTTGGCGCTTGCACATATCCATTTAGCATTTACCGAGATATGGCAACTGCAGTACACTGCTCTCCAGTCCCCTCCGACTGGGTTTCACCTCCTTTCTCTTTGCTGTTACTAATAATTAACTCTAGCCCACTTATTTCAACCGCCTCGAATATCCGGTCTGTTGGTGATGGCCGGCGACTTCATTTTCTTTTCTAGTCACAATTATGTCGGTGCTCTCATGGTTTCGGTTTTTTATCATCCTACATTTATTCCTAACTTTCTTTCATTTCATACTGATGTTTCTTTCACTGGCCTTTACGATGGACGATCGACCTGTTCACTTCTTTTTAACTTCATTAGTCAATTACTACTCACCTTTACTTCTTGGGTATGCCTCCCTCGTAGCTTAATTTTTGACTTTTATTCTGCAATTCGATGGAAATAGATATCATAAAACTCTTGTGAATCATTCTAATCTTTTAAGAAATCCCAATTTTTACAATTTCTCCATTCTCCAAAAATTTACTCTCTAACTTTACCTGTCTGCTTTCGACGGATCTCTGTCGTCCTCTCCTGTTGACAATATATAACATCGCTTGGACTCTTAACGATGAAGGCAAAAAAATTCCTCTGAGGAACCCTGTACATTAAAGCCTGCTTGCAAATAGGGCGGCCTTCCAAGAGCTTGGAAAAGAAAAGTTCTTTCTAGACTAGGGGCAGACTTTCCTCCGTAGGTTCTATAAGCTTACGTCCGTTATACAAACCGATGTTATCCCGCACCCCGATGTAATTCGAGTACCGGCTCTTCATATCTGAGGCGGCGTGGGGAGGGAGGCTCGGTTTCAGCACCCGGCTTTTTTGGAACAGGTTTCGAAGTCAGCGGCATAAAGGTCTTCTTATAAACTGTTTCTGTTAACTTCCAGTCACTTGACCCTTCTGATCTAAATATAGAACGAGACGATATTTGTGCTTTATCTTCATATAACCTATAGGGTACACGCCCCGAGCGGCAACCGTGCGTCAACGGACAATTAATCACTTGCGCTACCAGCGCACCTTACGTACGCTTTGGTAGCACAAATCTGAGGGTGCCGTATAATCTGGGGCGTGTACGTATTGTGTTACATTGGTATCTTCTGGCTTAGTTTGCTTGTGGTGCTTCCTTCCTTTCCGCCACCAGCCACCTCTGTTTTGTGGAATCTCTTCCATCTTCTGTATTTCCTATTGAATATTTATCTCCTCACTTACATATCTGCCTGCGTCTCGCCCTGCTCATATGCGTATTTTGGCTGCAATAGAGGGGCACTTATTGAGCCAGTACACCCCCCATTGAATAGGGCTCTGCCTAGTTGAGGTGTTTGGGTGACACTCTCACCAGCGGGCTGAGATCACTCGTAGTGCAGCTAAGCAGATCCAATCCATATGTAATTTAAAAATATTCTCTTGACTTGGGCAGGATACGGTGGCATAATGATACCTGAATCTCCATCCCCCATGCAATAACAGTCTCTGATCATCCCAGAAATCATACTTTCTTTCAACATGTAACTTCCATCAGATGGTATCATTATTGTCGGTTCTACCAGCACAATTTTTGCAACCTTTTCAACTAAATTTAACCCTTTAGGATTCTAGTACTGCCACACACCAAAATAAATCTACATTGGCTCTCTACCACAACTCACTCATTCAGAATTTCTGCAATCCTGTCTACTCCTCTCTCATTCCTTCCACCTAGGCAACACGAAACTATATCTTCATCCCACAGCCGATCATTCACACGTTGTCCCTTCGGGATCTTCTATGTTTTCTAGTCACATGCGATCTCCGACAAAATCTCAGAATTTATTGATAGTAATTTGCCCTTTTTTCTACAACATCCATCACCTCTTCCTCTTCTGCGAATCACTTATTTCCTCTGACATTTCATTTAATCTACAGTATGTTTACGATTCATATCATTTTCATCCGGACGTGATAGTAGGTGTCCTATCTTGCCGGATCGACGACTTCTTGAGGCATGCATTAGCTTGCTGGCAAATAAAGAAGAGTGGTAGTAGGCAGCCCAACCTTAATTACCCACGTTCCTTAGTAGCCTTCCGTATGGACACCGGTTAGGTACATACGATAGTGTGGTGCAATTTTTCTGCCTCACCTACTGATGTATTGGATATTAAGTGGATTATGGATGGTCTGTAAGATGTTGTTCTAGACCCAGGGGGTTGTGGATTCTAAATAGTATGTGTATATGTTATGTTGTCTGGAGGTGACATAATCATAAAACAATATATAAGATGTAGAGACAGATTAAAAAAGACCCACATAGGGTCCGTATCGAGACTGTCCTCATATCACACCCAGCTTACCCAAAAACATGCTTCATTGCAATACAAAAGCTACCCTAGGTCTTCGGTCAATTATGTATCCGCTAACTACACATTACACAACCAATTCTGGACTTAAGATACAAAAACTAATGTATTATATATTATGATACCCAAGAACCACTCCACATCGCAGTTGATAACCTAAGTTTATCGGTCTACCATCGCCATCAACATACAAGCTATATCAACAACCAAACCCGCACTTTGGTCCCTTCGTCAACTACAAATTATATGATTCCAAACCATCCATAAACGAAATCTAACCCTTTCTTTAAACTGTTGCATCGAGTTCACACTGACAACCTCCTCTTGCAGACTCATTCCAAGAAATTTAACAACCCTATTACTGGAATGCATGCTTATCTTATCTATCACGGATGGCACTGCCTTTAACTTACTTAATTTTCTCTATTATCCCCACTGGGTTCACGCTGTCCATGTCTCTAGTATGAATAAATTTATTGATCTCTGTATATAAATAGATGTAAATATATTGTAGACTTGTATCATGTCCCCCTCTGAGAAATCGCCTTTCTACAAGAAAAATTGCCTTAATCTTCGCCTCTTCCGCTCTAGCTCTTACCCCAAAGCCAGAAATGAACCTGTTTGCTCCTACGTTGCTCTTCTATCTTAGCCTATACTAAGTTCGTTTCTTTAATCATATAGGTGCCCAAGACTTGTGCGACTCAATCTCTCTATTACTGGTCTATACATAGCTTTACCTACAGTTTATTTATTACTTTCCTTGCTCTTGTTTAACAAAACTACTCATGCGATCTATATTTATGCCCAGTAATCCTTCATTAGCTTTATTCTAGTTTCCAAACACTGATTAGCTACATTTAAATTACTGCTTATAATCACACCTTAAATCTTTTTCTTGTCTTGCACAGACTCAAGCCAATCCCCAGTCAGGATCAGTAGTTAAAAATTTTATTTGAGTAACCTAGGTAAAAAGACCTTACACTTTTGTTATACTATTAAAAAATTCATTTGCCCTTAAATCTGGCAACCCAAGAAGTTTATCAAGATAATTTGGAATTCTTTATGCAGTCCTCACTATTCCTAACTTGAGGGTGGCCACTTTAAGTATGCATCTTGCAAACTTAGGAAATCCTTGCATATTAGCAGCATCCCTCTTGGTACCACGAATATACCTGCATTTAACTCTCTCCACTTGAATAGGAACTCAATAGAGTGGCCCAGGCAAAAACCCTCAGACACCTCTGTCGAGAATGCACCTGATCTACCCATCACTTCTTCACTATTTCCCTATGATTCGATTGTGCCATTTCTCCATTTAGTTGTTACCACTGTTTTCTAAATTATGCAACCACTCTTTAATCAATCACAGCTAGGTCACCACCCACTATTACCACATTGCAATTTAAGCTATTTTCATAGCTTAATGTGTATATTTTTTTTCTGCGGGAACACATTTATCTAAAAGCGTTTACTAAAGAGCTTAAATATACAATATCAACTGGATTCCGTCGGTCAATGAAAGTCCAGTAAGATATCCATATACACTTCTAAACGGTTCTGCTTCATGACATTGACCTTACCTTTCTGAACAACCATGCTGGGTAGTTCATACAACATAAATTGGTTTTATTCGTTCTAAAAATAGTTTCTCCTATATGAACTTTCAGTAACTTATTTCCAGACCTACAACCAGAGAATGTCTAAGCTAACTGGCCTATTAATTTCCCCAAATATCTATCATGTTACAACCTACTCTTTATATAATAGGCACAACTATGCTGTTTTCCGAGTCATTCTGTGTCGCCGTCACCAAATATTATAGATCGCTTAAATAATCAGAATTACAGTGCCTTTCTGTTTGCATGCTTAAACACCCTCTTTCAGAAATTCTACCATGCCCCCAATACTGTTACCATCAGGGCTGCAGCTGTGTACTTGGACTCAATAATGATTCTAAGATAAACGTAATATCTTTCTTACGTATGGAAGCAGATAACAGAAGACGACCAATTAGGCACTGGAATTGTCATAACATACCATAAGCAAAATGGGTAATATATATATACAATATATATAATATATATATACAATTTATTATATTATATTATAATAATATGTATTATACGTATAACTCGAATCTAAAGTACTTAAACTACAAATATCTTAGATATGATTCTAACTTAATTAATCTATATATAAAATTATATTATCCATACTAAATTATATATTCTTTAATAATTATTTATGGTATTATTAGTTTTATATTATTTTTTGTATTAATTATTATTCTAGAATTATTTATTATTTTATAGTTTTTTTTTGTCAACTTTTAGTCTTATTTTTTCCTAGTTATATAATTTTAAGAAGCTGTTGAAGGACTGATTTTTTTTGGTAATTGTTGTTGATTTTTATTATTATTATTAAATTTTTTCAAAATATTCTTATATTTGTGTTCTGAATTTAATCGGCAAATAATTAATCGGCACTCGTGGAATGTATGCAGTATAGAGCAATTTTTAAAAGAAACTATGCCGATTTTTATGCCGATGTACGATATATATCGCTCCATCACTAATATTATATATATATAGTCAGACATATAGTTTTATTATTATATATTTTATATGATAATATATTTATATTATAATATCTTATGAAGTGCTATACATATTTACATATTATATGATATATATAATACTTATATATATATGTAAAATGGGGAAAACCGGTCAAAAATCAGCCGGTTGTTTTTTCTGTAACTGAATCATAGAAAAATCAAAACTTTTAAGTATTATATCATTATACTTAAGAGTTTTTTCTCACAATTTAAGAGTTTCCTTAATGGTCGTCTGCATGCATTAACGCAAACTCACCAGTCTTTTCATTCTTCTTAAATTCCATTTTCCAAAATTGCTTCTGTAAGTCCATCCTTTTGTGTCGGTTCTAAACCTGGGTCATTAAATATTATTTTGCTTTTTGTCAATATACACAAGGAGAATTATAATATAATTTAAAGTTAAATAGAGTCTTAATAATTATCTATAGGAATTAATTTGGGATGGAAAAAACACAAGGTCTAGTTTATATTTATTGATTAAATTTTAATGCATAACGTGGATTTTTTACAAAATTTTGAAATTTTCTTGTTTTCAATTTTTTTATGCTAATAAGCATTGATACAAATGAAATTATGAAAATAATTTTTTAATCATTTTCTATAATAATTAATATAATTTCAACTATTTTAATAAATGGCATTTATTAATATTTACGAGTTAGGCTATGTATGCCCATGTCACAAATTTTTGTGCCAATAAATATTCGTCACATATAAATTGTGAGAACATTGAAGAAATTTTAATTAATGTATTGTATAATTAATAATTGAATTGTCACTTTATTGTAACGAAATAGGCTTTTTTTTTCTCTTCTTTTTTTTTTTTTTTTAGTCGGGTGAGAGTCGCTACATTTCATCGTTGTAATTTTTTTCTTATCCGCTTCTATCTTACATACGATCAATGGTTTCATGTATATAAAGGGGGAACACATTGACTTTAAATGTACTTTATAGGCAGCCATGCGATGATATTGAAAAGTTAGGAACTAAACTAAATATTTGGAAAACTACTTATGATGAAAAGACTATTTAAAAAGTCGATACGTGACGGCTGTCCGACGGGCGTCTTCACTGTGCTGATGTAGTTTATTTCTCATTTTCTGTCATATGCAGCGAGAGAGACCTCAACTTGAGCCTTGTTAAGCTGTACTGTCTAGTACTAGATCGAAATGATTTATGTTCAAGGTCCATTTGGCAGTAGCTCTCTAAGATGTTGAGTAATTGGGTTCGTTAGAGGATCGTGTGTGGCCGCTTACAATAAATGAGCAATTCGCTTGTGTATAATAGTTCTTTACCCTTAAATAGTCAGCCTCTTACCAAGCAACGCATAACAGTCAGCCCACCAGGCCCCTTTCAGACACATAAACGGCTATCAAAACCGCACTCCACCGACACGCGGCACCCACACAGGCGACAACAAAGAACCCAGGCGCCGACCACAAAGACCCCATGAAAACCCAAACCCAAAACCCCTAAAAAAGAACCCAAGCCCATGCGATTGGATAAAACGCACCACTAACAACCACAACAAAAAACCAAACAAGCCTACCCGAGTAAAATACACATGAAAAAAATATACTCATAATAAATAAACCCCAAACAATAAATATAAACACCTAAACAAGCTAACGAGAAAACACACCAGAGTAAACATTCAAGAAAACAATAACACAATAAAGTCTAAGAACAAAACTATCAGATAACACGACGCTTTCAGATTGAGATGTTATACTGCCTAGTTCAACCCGCCGAAAAGGAGGTCGCGCCAATTCCAATGCAAAGTATAAACAATTAACAAAAAAACCTCTCTTCATGCGACACACTAAAAAACAAAACGAAGAATAAAAAAAAACTCAATATTGACAAGGATAACCCAAGAAATGGGCGTACAAAGAGACACCTGACGATTAACACGACGTTCATGACTAGACTAAAATCAATTCCGCCGCCAACGTAAACGATGAGTTATGAAATCAAAAAAGATCGTCGCGATAACCAACCCACAAGCGCTTCAAGACGACATACCGGGTTTTCCCCGAAGATTGAAATAAACCTTAGTAGTTAAACTTTACCAAAAATAAGGTAAGTCACTTAAGATTTACATGTGAAAAATGTAAAAAATAGACTTACCAATATGCATCTAATACTGACAAAATTGCTGATATGCTCATATTCTACGAGATTCCAGCGTAGGGTCTTAGAATGTTTTTGCAAAAAAAAAAACATAAACTTTTTCTCAATCTGTTGGGCAAACTTTCTTTTGACTAGTAGGGTGTTAAGTTATTTTACTTAAATTTTTATATATTGGCTTAAAATAATAAAATATATTTGCTACTTAAAAAACTTTCTCTAATTGAATTAATTTCTTTAATTTTAAAAATATAATAATAACATTTATAATCGACCGGATTTTTTCCCCTCCTAGTGACCGGTTCCACTTTCCTTCGCCCCCATTTTAGGCTGAATACTACTAGTACTGGCCCAGGTTGGCGTTCCTCATACACTGTCCCTATTATTTCATACTATGCTTCTTTATGTCTATTTTACTTATACCATACGCTAGTAGACTTATATATAATTACTTGACATAATATTATAATATAAATTAGGGATTGGAAGGAGTTATGAATTTCACTGTAGACATATCCTCCAATTCTTTTTGATATGAGACATAGAATGATTTTGTTCCAGCGTTGGGTACCTTTTCTTGAGAATTCATGGACGTTACACCTTTTTTTCCTTAAGTCTAACGCAATAAGTTATTATTCTTTAACCCTAGGTCCATATCTATACTGAAAGGGGGGGTGTGAGCGTGTGATGGTGACTTGTTCAAATTCTTAAATAGGGTTTATAGTCTCATGCACAACATGAAAACAAAAGCTACGACTAGAAGAGTGTTTTTCGCAAATAATGATAATTATATACATCACGACACGATACTAAAGACTAGTTTTCCCCATGACTCGCTTTTTGACATATCGTTCACGCTTGCTTAGTAATGCCTTCTGGTGCTGTTATGGGTCGTGTGATCTTGTGTCCATGTACCTAACTTTGGAAATCGCAAAGTTAGCCTTGCCTATGTATTCATTATGCTATCTCTGGTATCAATGTGTTCCTGATTTCTTTAGAAGATTAATATCATGTACTGAATTCAATTCGTATTTTGTAAATTTTGGTTTCCAATACATCAATAAATACGGCAAGAATCAAGTGAAGAGTAAAATCATTTTTGGAAAAAATCAATTGATTTTTTTCCGTGCCATTCCCTGTTTTTTTCGTCATTAGGTGTCTCAGGTTACTTGTGTGTCTCAAAGCTTTAGCTTAAGTCTTATTGCGCTTATTAGTATCTTCTTTAAGTTATTTATTTATAGCCATCTTACATTGTCTCGACGGCCGAATCATATCAACTAAAAGTATAAAGTTGAAATAGAAATAAAAAATTATACACATATACATGATGATTTATATTTGCTATTGGTGTAAATGATGCAAAAACATGGGGAATATTAAGAATATTACAATTTATAAACGGATTTTAAGTCCCAAAATATTATGAAAACTATGGGGAAAGATAAAAATACTAAATTAAACACAAATATACATGATCCATAGACATAGAACATTGAACAAGATATGTATCGAATAAAACAAGAGCAAAATTATGTTATGGATTAATCTTAATGCATACTGTTAAATATACTTAAAAATTTAAAATACGATAATGATAATCTAATTGCTTTTGCCACATCGCATTACATATTTGTATTCGTGAGGTGACGGGCTAGGTCATCTATATTGTCCATGCCGCCTCTCCTCTTGTTCAACCGGATGATGGGAAAAGCTGAGTTTAAAAGGAAAAAAATTGAGGTTCTTTATAATTTCTTTAGATTATATGCAAAGTATTTAAGAATCGTTTCATTACAAGAGAATAGATGTAGGAAAGTGGGAAAAAATTGTATTATGTACAAAACATTAAATATTATGATTATCTTTTAAAATTATATTTCGTTCGATAATAATTTATGATGAGGTTATTAAACAAATTTACATCATTTACTTGTTTTATTGTTTTAGGATCGGTAAGCTCACCATCTCGGGCAATTATGCAACTGTTCATGATTTCATCAGCTTCCAAGGTAATTAGAATCATTTTCGTAATTGAATCAGATTCAGAAAGATTGCTATATCTTCTCAAATATATATTTTATAATCGTATGTCGCCGGAAAAAGAAAGAGAAATAGAACATAAATAGAATTCAGAAAAATTGAGCAGAAAGATGCGTCATTCACATAGTTGATCCAAGTATTAATTAAATTCAATTTTTAATATCCTACATGTCGGAGGTAATTCCTCGCTCAAGGTGTTGACATACTCCTGAAGCGATTTTCTCCTGCCTATTGGCATCACATTTTTTTGCCTTAATTTATAGTCCTGACGTTTTTGAGTGCATTCATGTGTTTTTCTACAACCTACCATGAGTATAAAGCCCATCATTCAAGCTTTCCACCACAAGTTATACATAGTTGATAAATATCGACAAATGAATGAATTATTTGTATTCACTGGTAATAACTATATATGGGTTTCGAAATGATTGATTACTAGACATTTATAGTAGGTTTTGAGACTTTATTTTCATCTATAGGCAGATATGTTTATGGCTGCGTGGAACTTAGTCGAGGCTAAGTTGGTGGGTGGCATTCCAATGTGGGTTAGTGTTAATGTTTTTCCTATAGCCTCCAGCCTCGGATAGGCTTCAATCCTTCTCTCTAGTGCTGCTGACGGGTAAGATAAACATACTAAACACTCTGAGAGTTATATTTTCTACGCACATCCGAATGGAGATCCGATAATCATATTGGGGTTGATTGATCTTTTCATGTCGTTATTCTGCGCTTATTCTGTGCATTATGTGCTATACCTTCAATATTTGTTCAGAAAGAAGAAATACTCAGGAGTATTCTGGGCTTTCTGTCTTCATTTTCTTGCATAACTCTCTGCGTGTAGATCCATAATCACTGGATTAGTGTCCCCCGATATGTTCTCGTTCTCCTGCATGGATTGTGCGAGGCACGTTTCCTTCTGGTTTGATTCAAAATGCGCGCATACCTATTTTATAAAAATAATTAATGTAATGAAAAAATTGATCGCATAGGGTGCTTACCTTTGGGTTAAATTTTATTCATAAAGATCTGTTTGTCTCTGATAAGTTCTCATAGACCTATAGTAACTTCTTGCGCTTCTATGTAGTCGCACGCGTACTAAAACTTAGTAGTAAATCCTTGTTAGTAGAAGGCCAAAGAAGAATAGGAAAGAATTGAAGAACTTAGTTTTAAAAATAGTAAATTCAAATTTACCTATTCTTTTCGATTTTAACAATTCTTCCTATCTATTTAAATTCCTTGATTAATAATATTAGACTACGCGTTAACACGCTAGTAAATCGTTTTTTATTAAGTGATAAGAACCTTTTTTGACGTTCTAGCGAATTCTAGAACGCAATATCATATCGATAGATCAATAACTGAGAAAGTTTACAACATCAACTTTATAACTAATTTGTGCTAACATATAATATTGTGGACAGCACTAAAACAAAGTGATAGAGAGAATTATAATGTGAATTCAGTACTGATAACTAGGATTTTATTTACTATATTCGCTGCAACGGTCTCGCGAGAAGTTGCCCGCGTACTCTCTGAGCAGCTATTAAAACTATTTAAACGTCTACCTTCCAGCAGAATCCAACTACAGCAGATAGAGCCCAAGTCGCGGCAGCGTATTTTCTATGTTGTATTTTTAATCATATTTTTATAATATTGATTTTTTATATATTTTGTATTATAATTATTATTAGTTATTATTAGTTATTATTATTGATTATGTTTTTATTAATTATATATTATATTGTTATTGAGCTAATATGGTGATTATTATGTATTATTAAATTATTTTGATATTTATATATTATTTTGTTTATTTTTT
>JABUQX010082738.1:0-27500 GCA_015478945.1 Trachelipus rathkii | reverse complement strand
ATAGGCCAATACATTAAAAGGTGTTTGGAATGTTACGCATTAGGAATTGGTAGATCCCTAGAGAAAATTTATTAAGAAAATTAAGCCATTTAAGCTCTTTAGAGGAGCATATTATGAATTTATTTACAAGATTTATATCTGAATCAAAGGTTTTTCTTCTATACGCCACTTTACTTTATGACGTTTCTATACCTCATTTATTTCATTCTTTTCATTCATTCATTATGGTTGTCGGTTTCTTAATAATTTTCATTTTACTAAAATAAATCACTTCATTTATTTAGCACCAATATTGGTCATAGACTGTGACTAGTATAGTAATAAATAAAAAAATAAAAGTATAGTCATAAACCGTTCTTCGATTTTTCTTCTTCGTATAATATTATTTCAATTAGTTAAAATCTATTAAAGTTAATAATTTAATATATATTATTTCTGTGTACACAGATTAGGCAAACGTAGCTCTGGCATATCAGTCTTAGTATGCAACTCTTAACTCTTTCTTTCTCTTATTTCAGCTAACCCATTTTGGAGAAAGTTCTAACTTCCCACTTCGATTCTTACATGCGTATGTCCATTTTTTCATTATTTCGTCATTTAAATATTAATTAAACTTAATACAAAAGGAGAACAAGTACGTAAGCCGTAGATCCTTCCTTACTAATCTTTGTAAAGTCACTCATTCTATCGATATCTATTAAAAATTTTACGATTTTTGTAAATAAATTTGAGCTGTACAGTCTCAATTGGGTTGTTAAGGATTTTATAGCATTTAACTCACTAAAAACGTGCACTTCAAAGAGATATTTCTCTACTTTGAAAAGGCTCAAAAACATTCGCTTTATTAATTCTAAAAGGGAAGAAAGCCTAAAAGAACTGACTTTAATGAGTTCATCATAGTTACACAAATATAAACGGAGAAAGTTATCAATCATATTGCTCTGTCTTGAACTTTCCAATTTTACACAGAATTTTTTTATATATTATTTTTGTATTTTTAAACCGCTGCTCCAATGTTCAGATTATTATCTCTTTACTCTATTATCTCTATATATCCCTTAGTCGTACATAGCTAATACTATATTAATATATATCTAAAATATTACTTAATACTAATATATATATATATGTATATGATATTAATTAAGTTATTATTACTTAATATTAATATCATATAATATAATTTTAATAATTATATATATATATATATATATAATATATTATAATATTATGATGATATCACGAGACTCTTAGAAGCTAAGAGAAATAAACGAAGAGCATAAAAGTGCTTAGTAAAGGATGCCATGGAAAGAAAGTTCGATTAATTGACAATATGATTAATGAAAACAGTAAAACAATAAAAATTTAATAACATGTATGAAATAATTATAAAAAAGTATACAATAGTGTTCCTCACATATGAATTAAGAAATAAATAAACAAAAAACACAACATTTTAAGGATATCTTTGAGATAACCACGAGCAGAAATGGGCGCGATACTTCTTTTGATACATTTTTCGATACATTATGCTGGACAAAAAAAAAAAATTATTTTTATTTTTCCACCAAAATTTATCGAAAAATATATCGACAAAAGTATCGCGCCAACCTCTGACCACGAAGAAGTGGAAATTATAGTATTATGTAAGGGGTGAAAAGGAAAATTGAAGTTTTAAAATTTAAGAAGAGAATTTCAGATGAGTACATTTCTCCACTATTGGTTGTATTAGGCTATTATAGTCTTTATAATTAAATTGCAAATTCTTAAAAGAGGCAATTCAAAAAGAAATAATATGGCAAAGATTTCACATTTACATTATGCAAACGACAGAAGAAAAGTACAGCAAATGTCCAAAACATAGAGGAATCACAATAAAAGTAGAAGTGCTAAAATAGTTTTCCTAAGATATCTGTATGAAATTCATCTTGATAATCGTACTTTTGTTCATCTAAAAAAAGAAAGACGAACAGAAGCCGTTGACATCATTATAATGGAAATTAGAAATAAGTGAACTCGATCCAGGTAGCATCTATAGATTAATTCTTAGAAATAGAAGAATCAGATGATATAGACTTCAAAAGAATGGAAGAAAAATCTCAAAAGAGTATGTAAAAGGAAAAAAAAATCGTATTACCAACTGAATTGAAACCTTGAAATGAAGCAAAGCAACCAGAAGAATAGTGGCCTTCCCTAACATCTCATACAGTTTTGGAATAATAGACAGATTCTAATAGGAAATTTAAGCACTAAATAGAACCAGAAAAATGCTGTACCCACATAAATTCATGTATAAGAACCAGCAAAAATCTGTCCCTTGAAATTAAAGATGAATAGGTGTACCATAACATATTTATACTGACAAGGATTGCGCACTATAACCGCTGATAGGAGTATATCTTAGATTGAAGAATGAAGGAATACTATTAGCAGACTAGGGTCAGATTCTAAAAAACAATATAGAGAAAATAAAAGAATCTCAGAAAATTGAAATTCCTAATAAAAATTGTAAAAACATTTGCATTTACAAAACTATTGTCATATATCTATAAAGCAGAAAGAAAAGTTTTACGAAAATATATATTAATAGGTTCCTCAGATTTGTTATACGTGTCTTAAATTGACGTTTTTAATGAAATTTCAATATTTGTTTTTAATTATAACCAAATATTCATTAGTTGTGAAAAACCTGTTTTAAAAAATATTTTAACTTCTATAATTAGTACGTTTTTTCCTTAAATTTCACTTATTTACAAATTTAGGAACTCTTAAAAGTACGATTTTTTTCCTAAATTTCAACTATTTTGAAATTATTTTGGTAATTCTTAAAATTGAGTTTTTAACGGGATTTTCAGCCATTTGAAAAAATAATGTGTTTCCATTGAAATGCTAATTTCAAAAAGCAGAAAAGCGAAAGGAAACAACATGCCCAGATGCATATACCAAATCCAATTAATGTCAAATAATATATGTTCAAAAAAGAATTATTTAGTAAATTAGTTTTTATAGTTTGCTTGGAGAATGTGTTCTTATCATAATTGACGGCGTGTAATATTTCACTAACGACTGTGGCTGCTTTCATATATACATATAATAATTCACCATTAGTTTCAATAGACAGATGACCTAAAACGGTATGTGAAAAACCTGTGTTTTAAATAAAACAGAATTTAAACTTCATATATCAAAGCATATTCCGGCTTTATTCTTAAATTTTACATACAAATTTAATTAAGAACTCTTCCTCATAGTACAATTTTAAATAACGTATACTCAACGATTTGATTTCACTAAATTATAATCCAATATCATTTTGAAAGTGTTATCTGCTAATTTTTAATATTCTTAAATTGAGTTTTTAAAGGAGCTTATTTTCAGCATTTGAAAAATAAATTGCTAGTCTTTCTACTAGCTTGAAATTACACGAACATATATCAAAAAGCAGAAAAAAATAAAACGGAAATTATTATTAATAGTTATTTAGAGTGATTGAGTACTCTTAACATTGCACGCTTTTTTTTAATGTGATATCATTTCTAATATTTGTTTGCCTTCCTATATAAGTGAATACCATAGTGAATCTCATTAGTTGTGAAACCTCTTTATTAAAAAATTTACTTAACTTCTAAAATTTACGCTTTTGCTTAAATTTTTTCACATTACAAAATTGTAGGAAACTCTTAAAAGTACGGATTTTCCCTAAATTTCAACATTTGAAATTATTACTAGAAATAAATCTTTTAATTTTACAATTTTGACCATATAAAACAACATTTTTTGAAGAAAAAAAATTATACGCGAAATAAACTTAATGATGAACTTTTGTTAAAATTAGATCGAATTTCACTATTCCATAGAGAAGCCGTATATATATTAAAAGATTATTATTTATTATAGTTCTTAAAATTGCGATAATATATATTTTAAATGTACACATTATACTGAAAAATATTTAGTTATTGTATAATAAACACCCCACGAATACCTGAAGCCTTCATGCGTTATGCATCCTTCTTTAAAAACCATTTTATGTAAAATTTCTTGTATATAACGCATTTTCTGAATTTTCCAAACCTTCTCACTTACCAAATTGAATATCCTCTAAAAGCTTTCGCACTTTTCTCCATACACATTTTCAAACTATAGTGATTCGCGAATTATATTTGTGTAAATCTAAATCTGAGTTTTTTCCAACTGTTAAGGTTCACTATCTTTTCACCACTCTTGAAGAAAAAGCAAATTAAGTGGCTCGTCTTCGAGTCTGCAGAATGTGCAATTTCTCATAATGAGGCCACGAAAACGCAGAGAAGAGTTAGTGTATTTTAGTAAGTTGTTGGATGAGAGGTTTTTATATTTGATTGACGTTTTGTATTAAATGAAATTTTGTCAATATTGTTTTATTTTTTTATATTTACCACAATCTTTGTTTTCAAAAACTTGTGGGAAAATATCACCCTGATTTTTAATATATATATTTTTAACTTCCTATGAATTACGTGCTTGTGTCATATAAAATTTCCTTTTAACTCAAGCAAAATATAGCGGCATCCTTTAGTACACCATCTTAAAAGAGTACGGATTTTTCCTAAAATTATCGAGCATTTGAATTATTTGGTATTCTTAAAATTTGAGTTTTTTAAAGCTGTATTTCAGCATTTGAAAAAATAATGTGTTTCCAACTGAAATGCAATATTTCAAAAAAGGCAGAAAAACGCGAATTTTTAATTAATAAGTTTTAAGTGTCTTAAAATTGACGTTTTTTAATAATAAAACATCTTCAATTAATTGTTTTTATATTATTTAACAAATATTTTCATTATAGTTGTGAAAAACTGTTTTTTTAATAAAAAAAATTTAACTTCTTAATTACGCTTTTTCTTAAAATTTCACATTACAAATTAGAACTCTTAAAAAGTACGATTTTCCTAAATTAACATTTGAAATTTTTTTGGTAAAATCTTTAAATTGAGTTTTTAACGGTATTTTAAGCTTTGAAAAAAAAAATGTGTAGTTTCATTAAATACAATTTCAAAAAGCCAGGCCTTTGAGTACTCAGTAATAGTTTTATAGGTGTGTACTTTAATGGACGTTTTTTAATGAAATTTCTAAATATTGTTATTTATTATACCATTATTGCTTTAAATTTTAAAACCGTTTTAATTAAAAAAAAATTTAACTTTCTAAATTACGCTTTTTCTTTTAATATTTATCATCATCATTGTCAAAATTTAGAACTCTTAAAAGTACGGATTTTTCTAAATTTCAATACATTTGAATATTTATTTGTTGTAAAATCTTAAAATTGAGTTTTTTTTACGGTATTTTTTACAGCATTTGAAAAAAAATAATGTTGTATTCATTGAAATACAATTTTAAAAAGCAGAAAGCGAATTTTATATTAAATAGTTTTAAGTTTTTGTTAATTTGACGTTTTTTAATGAAATTTCAATATTTGTTTTATATACCAAAATTATTTCTCAATTAGTTGTGAAACCTGTTTTTTAAATAAAAAATTTTTAACTTCTAAAAAATTACGCTTTTTTTTTCTTAAATTTTTCACATTACAAATTTAGAACTCTTTAAAGTACGATTTTTTTCTCCCTAAAATTTCAACTAATTTGTAAATTATTTGGTAAATCTTAAAATTGAGTTTTTACCGTTAATTTCCGCATTTGAAAAAATATATGTTTGTTTTTAATTTAAAATGCCTCACAATCAAAAAGCGAGAAGCGAATTTATAATAGCTTTTTAGGGGTTCTTTTAAATTGACGTTTTTTAAGGAAAATTTGTCCGAATAATTTTGTATTTTTAGTACCAAATATTTCCATTAGCTTGTTGAAAAAACTTTTTAATAAAAAATTTAACTTTCTAAATTACGCTTTTTCTTAAATATTCACATTACAAATTTATAGGATCTCTTTATTCACTAATTGATTTTCCTTTAAATATTCAAACATTTTGAAATTTATTTGAGGTAAAATCTTTTAAATGAGTTTTAACGGTATTTTTCAAATTTGAAAAAATAATGTATGTTCATTTGAAATGCAATTTCAAAAGCAGAAAAGCGAATTTATTAATAAGTTTTAGGGTGTCTTAAATTTGACGTTTTTTAATGAAATTTCAAATATTTGTTTTATATACCAAATATTTACTATTCATTTAATATTTCAAAAGATGTTTTAGTTTAAAAAATTTTAGACCTTCTAAAATTACGCCTTTTTCTTAAATTTTACAATTAACAAATTTTAGAAACTCTTAGAAATTTTTAACAACTGAAATTTTACACTTGAGCATTGGTAGTTCTGCAGATTGAGATATTAACGACTCCAAAACCAGACATTTTGAAAAAAATAATGTGTCTTCATTTGAAATGCACAATATTCAAAAAAGCAGAGAATAAAACGCGGAATAGTGACGAATTATTAATAAGTTTATAGGTGTACTTTAAATTGGACGTTTTTTATAATTATATAATTTTTGAAATTTCAATATTTGTTTTTAATTTTTTAACCAAAATATTTATTCTTGATATCAGATTAAATGCAGTTTAAATGGAACAAAGATCTTTATTAAGCCCCCCTCCCCAAATTACACATTATTATCTTGTTTTTGTGCAGCCAATACTTTATATCTGAAATGTTGCACCAGGAGTGGTATTGGTTAAAGTACAGATTTTGTCCCATAAATTATTACAAAATTTGAGATTATTTGGTAAATCTTTGAAACTCTGTGTATGAACCCTTTGTATTTGAAACTCTGTGTGGATTTTCAGAAATTAAAAAAAAATAAAATGTTTGTATTATTTGAAATGAAACCTTACTTGTTTGCGCTTGCAGTGTAGATTTGTAAAAATGTTATTAGGTGTTCCAAACTTGACGTCCTTTGTTGTTATACTTATTGTTGAAGTTATTATGGTTTTTAATAAGTGATCATTAAAGACAGCCCAACATATCTTGCTAAATGTTGGAGACCGGCTGGACTTTATTTAATTTAGAAAAATTTTAACTGTCATCATGCATTAACGCTTTTTCCTGCTACACTTTTCCACGATTACAAATTTAGAATCTTAAAAGTACGATTTTCCTAAATTTCAACATTTGACAATTATTTGGGTAAATCTTAAAAACTTGCTAAAGTTAGCACTTTTTAACAGTATGCTGCACTTTGGGTTTCAAATATGAAATTTATTTTATTGATCAGCTTTTATTTAATTTAAAAAATTAATGTGTTTCATTTGGAAATCGCCCCAATTTCAAACATAGCCACATTTATTAACAGGCGAATTTTACGTGTGAATACGTTTTAGGTTGTCTTAAATTGACGTTTACTTTTTTTAATTGACAATTATTTTGTCACCTTCTAAATATAAAATATAATATTTTCTCGCAGTTCTTTATCATTCTCGTCAATTGTTTTTTTATTATACTACAAATATTTTCAAATTTATTTGTTTTCGTTTCCAAAACTGTTTTAATAATAATAATATTTAATTTAACTTTCTAAAAAAATAAATCGTTTTTTTTCTTCTAAAATTTTCACTATGTACAAACTTCTACGATATCTCTTTAAATAACCGCTCACTTATTATTCTAAAGATTATCCTCAGCATTTGATAACAAGTCAGGTATTTGATGGCCCAATTTTAGTGGGATTAATTCCTTTATAATCATAATATATTATCATACTATTTAAAAAAAGAATTTCTTATCCAAGAGACGCTTATCTAATAAATTAGTGTTGTGCTTCAAAAAAAAATTTGTCTTAAATTCGAAAAAAGCATAAAGATCTAAGCGAATAAATTTTTTTCTTGTGTCATCGTGGTTATTACCGTCACTACTATTTAGACGTAATTTTTAATGAAAAATATCAAAATTTGTTTTGTACATATGTTTTCAACAGATAATTTCCAGAAATTTGGATAAATAAAAAACCTATTTTAATAATTATTATATTTTATTTCTTAATTTATTATTTTGAGAGGCATAGAAAAAATATTTTTTTTTTAATTTATTTTTTAAAAATAAAAAATCACGTAAAATTAAAAATAATGTTTTAATAATTTACAATAAACTTTATGGAAAATTCTCCCCTCCCTCTATTTATATATAAAAAAAAAAATACAAAAAATAACAACATAAAAAATAATGACTCATATCCTTTAATAATAAAAAAAAAAAAAAAAAAAATTTAATTTCTGTAAAATTGACGCTCTATTTTTCTTATAATTTCTCTCACCCTTATTACTCAAAAATTGAGTGTTAGAACTCTAAAGTACGTTAGTTCCCTTCCCTTTTTCGCCTACATATATTCGAGTAGATTTGAACGTACTTTTATTCCGTCAATTCCTTAAAATTGATGGGTCTCAAGAGTTTTTACGCGTATTCTTCAGCATTTGATATAAACATAATTGTGTTTCATTGATATGCCAATTTCAAAAAGCAGAAAAGCGAATTTATAATAGTTTTTGGTGTGTCTTAAATTGACAGTTTTTTAAATGAAATTTCAAATTTGTTTTTTATATACCAAATATTTTCATTAGTTGTGAAAAAACCTGTTTTTAATAAAAAAGAATTTAATTAATGCTAAAATTACGCTTTTTCTTAAAATATTCACATGACAAAATTCAGAATTCTTCAAGTAAGATGAGTTCCAAAAATTGAACATTTGGAATTATTTATTAATTCTAAAATTGAGTTTTTTAACGGTAATTTTCAGCATTTTGAAAACAATAACGTTGTTTCGAATTGCAAAATACAATTTCAAAAAGCAGAAAAAAGCCCGAATTTATTAATAGTTTTAGGTGTCTTAAATTTGACGTTTTTTATCTCTCTCATTTTCTCATTATTTTGTTTGCCTTTAAATATTGCATTCACAAATGACCTTCATCTTCTATGCGTTACGGTAAATGTGGACAGCTTTGTTGTTTACATATAAAAAATTTTAACTTTCAAAAATTACGGCACCTTTTTCACATTTCATTTTCACATATTACAAATTTTAGCCACACTTTCTCTTACATATCAGTTACGATTTTTCTCCTACAATCTTCTCAACATTTTGAAATTATTTTTGGCTTAAGATCTTTAAATACATTGACTGTTCTTTTTTAACCATCCAAAGGTATATTTCTAGACTCCACCGGCCATTTAAGACTATAGAATTAATAAATGTGTATCATTCATTAACAATTGTGGTCGCAATTTCCTCTCAAAAAGGCCAGAAGAAACGGGGGCGAATTTCATTAATAGTTTTAGGTTGTTCTTAAATTGACGTTTTTTAATGAAATTCAATATTTGTTGTTTATATAACAAATATTTCATTAGCTGTGAAAACTTTTTTGTTAATTAAAAAAATTTTTTAACTTCTAAAATTACGCTTTTTCTTAAATTTTGCCATTACAATTTAGATCTCTTAAAAAGTACGATTTTCTTAAATTTGGAACATTTTGAAAACTCACTTACCCAAGGTAAATTCTTTAAATTGTGAAGTTTTTACTATCCTGCTCTTCGCTCCACCTCAGACTTAATTCGAACATTCTGTAACAGGAATATAATGTAGTTTTACTGGCCTGGTGTGAGTTTGAAATAAGCAAAATTGTGCAAAAGGCAGCAAAAAAAGACGACATTTATTAATAGTTTTAAGGTGTTTTAAATTGACGTTTTTAATGAAAATTTTCAATTATTTGTTTTTAATATACCACATATTTCATTAAGTTGTGAAAACCTGGTTTTAATGATTGACGAAAAAAATATTGTATTCTAAATAACTGTAGTTTCACGAAGACCTTTTTTTCTTAATATTTTCACATTTGAAATTTAGATTTACTCAAAAAAGAACTCTTAAAAGTTACGATTTTTCCCGCCTAAATCATATGTCTCGAATGCATTTTGTCGGATACTTCCATTTATTTGTAATTCTTAAATTGAACGTTTTTAACGGGGTTTTTCAGGCATTTCGATACACAACCGAAATTAAACTCGGAAAGCAGTGTTTCCATTACTGAAAGTGGCAAAGTTCGAAAATTACTGCACGGAAAGCGGAATCTATTAATAGTATCTTTCAAGATCTCCTTTGACGATTGACGTTTTTTTTACATGACAACACATCTATCGAATCACTAAATTTTTCGTTTTTATTTTATAATACACCCAAAATATTTCAACCAATTCACAAGTATTTAGGACTCCTGCTTGTGTTTTTGAGAATTAATAAAAATATGTTTAGATCCTTCTAAAATTACGTTTTCTTAAATTTTCCACCCATTATCACTAGTGTCCCAAATTTAGATATGCCTCGCTTTTCAGCAACAAAGTTACGATTTATTATCCCTAATGACATTATATTCATACATTTGAAATCTTTTTTGTAACACTATTAATAAATTGAGCTTCGAGATTTTGGAAAACGGGTGGTCTCTATTTCTACAGTAAACTTCTCTCGAAAAAAAAAATGTAATGTTACTCATTCTCCTCACTTGACACGATAGTCAATTTACAATAAAAGCAGATATATAACGCCGCACTCTCCCTCTATTTAATTAGTCTGTATAAAGACGCGCTCGCTCTCTCACACACTCCGCACTCACGTCTCTCTTTTCCTCCTCTCAACTGCACCCACTCTCTCCCAATTACTATTTGACATATTCCTAAATAATATTGAGCATACATATTCTTTATAGTCTGTTGAATAAACACTCTCATTTTTAAATACATTGAAATAAATATATTAACTCCTAAATTTACGCTTTTTCTTAAATTTTTTCACATATGCAAATGGTTCGTTAATTAAATCTTTCCATAGTAGTGTTCCCTATAATTCTTTCTCATAAATATTACAACATTTGCAGTCCTTATTCTTAATTCCCATATTATTTAATACCATAATATTCATTTCACGGTTTTTAACATAGTTATTTCAGCTATTCTGAAAATAATTAAATGTTGTTTATATTCATTGAAATTTGCAATTTCAAAAAGACTCACTAGATTAAGCGAGATTTTATTAAATAGTTTTATATTGGTGGCTTAAATTGGCACGGTTTATATATGAAAATTTGCAAATATTAGTTTTGTTTATCTTTGGTTTTTTTTATTTTAGTATTCTAAAAAACATAATGTTGTATAAAAACCTGTTTTGTTTTGTTTAATACACAATTTTAACTTCTAAAATCAATACGCGTTCTGTTCTTTATACTTTTCCACATTCGATCACAATTCTCCCAAGAAATACTCTTTTAACATAAGTTTCGATTTTCCTAAATTTCACATATTTAAAGCTATTTTTAGATAAATATATCTTTAAAATTATAGATGGTTATTGATTAAGAACCGTAGTGATTTGCAGCATGTTGAAAAAAAAAAGAAAATGGTAGTTATTCATTTAGGATTACAGTTTTCAAAAGCAGGAGAGAGGGAATTTGACAATTTAAGGTAGTTTTTATGGTGTCAAATTTGACGTTTTTTATGAAATTTCCAATATTTGTTTTCTTTCTCAATACCACACTATTTCTTTAGATGTTGGAGAAAACAGCTGTTTTTAATAAAAAAATTTTTTATATTTACTCGTAAATTACGTCTTTTCCACTTTTTAAATTTTTCACCCATTTAACAAATTTAGAGAAACTCTTAAAAGTTAAGCGATTTTTTAGCCAAAATCCTCTCAACATCCTTTTCTGAAATTATATTGGTGCGCGGTAAATCTTTAAAATTGAGTTTTTAACGGTATTTTCAGCAGCTGAAAAACAGGCCTGTGTTGTCAATTTGATGAAATGCCAAATTTCAAAAAAGCAGAAAAAGCGAATTTGATTATAAGTTTTAGTGGTTGTTCTTTTTAAAATAGAAAGCCTCTCCACAACAAATTTGCGTATATTTGTTTTATAGACCAAATAATTTCATTTAGTTGTGAAAACGTGTTATAATAAAAAAAAAATTTTGACCTCTAAAATTACGTTTTTTCTTAAAATTTGTCAACATTTACTTGAATGTACAGGTTTAGAACTCTTAAAAGTACGATTTTCCCTTAAATTCAACGTTTTTGAAATTATTGGCTAATTCTTAAAATTGAGCTTCTTTAACCGGTGGAACGGATTTCCATGCAGCATTTTAAAACAATAACTGTATATTTTCATTGGAAAGCAATTTTTCAAAAAAAGCAGAAAAGCGGAATTATTAAATAGTTTAAGGTGTCTTAATTTGACGTTTTTTTAATGAAATTTCAATTATTATGTTTTAATATACCAAATATTCCATTAGTTTGTGGAAACCTGTTTTTAATTAAAAAAATTTAACTTCTTAAAATAAGTTACTGCTATTTCTTAAATTTTTCACATTACAAATTTAGAACTTCTTAAAGTACGCTCTTCCTAAATTTTCACATTTGAAATTATTTGGTAATTTCTTAAAATTGAAGTTTTTAACGGTTATTTTCAGCATTTTGATAAAATAATGTGTTTCATTTGAAATGCAAATTTTCAAAACAGCTTAAAAGTGTTAATTTTTAATTAATACGTTTTTAAATTCTTATTAAATTTTATAGGTTTTTTAAATATTATATTTAAAAATTAGATTGCCTTTCGGACTTCTCACATAAAAATAGGGATTTAACAACGCCTGAAGAAAAAAAGGTACAGCTGGACCTCCAGGAGAACCAAAGGAAAAAGATAATTCCAGGGAATATCCGCCCATGATTAACATTTCAAAAAGCGAGAAGATATCTTGCGAATATTTTTATTTTTTGATATGTTATCAGTTATTAATAGTTTTTGGTATTTGCCACGGGTTTTTATCAACACCACCTTGCACGCGATTTTTTATTGGATAAAATAATAAAGTTTCAATATTTGATTTTTTATATACATTATATCCTTCTATATTAATAATAATCTAGTGTTTGAATGAAAGAAATCCTTGTTCATCATATAATTGAGGAATAATATTGAACTTCAGCCTAAAATTACCGCCTTCTCCCTTTTTGTGTGAAAATAAATATATCAACCATATACGAAATATTTTTAAGAAACTCAATATAAAGTATAACGATATATATATTTTTATTTTGAACTAAATATAAATTCAAAATACTATTTTCGCTATAAAATAATTTAAAATTGTAAATAGATAACGGAAAAATGGAGTAAAATTTTCAACATATAAAAAATTTTCTGAAAGTAAATATTTTTAAATAAAACCATTTCTTAAAAAAATAATTGAATATAAGTAATTCTATAGTGTGAAATACGTTGCTGTATAATTTAGAGGTCATCATAGATATAGGTGGGCTAGAAGAAATTAAGGTTCTCTAATTTTTAATAAATAAGTTATTTAGGGGGTCATTTCGTTTTAAATTGATCGTTTTTATTTAATGAAAATTTCAATATTTGTTTTTTATATACCACATATTTTTTTAGTTGTCGTGATAAACCTTAATATGTATATTAATAAAAAAAATTTTTAATTCTTTACTGACCTAAATACGTGCTAATTTTCGTTAAATTTTCAATACATTGCAAATTTTAGAACTCTGAAAAGATAACTTTGGGGATAGGAGACTTATTATTTTCTGCTAAATGTTCAAAGCATTTTGAAATTATTTGGTTAAATTTAGCAAAATTGTAGGTTATAATTTTAAGAAACAGGAACTTGATTTTTCAGCATTCTTGTGATAAAAATAAGGGTGTTTCATGGAAATTGCTAATTTTTTAAAAGCATAGAATTTAATGCGGATTTTGTTTAAAGAAAGTTCGGTGCTAAGTGTTCTTAAATTGACGTTTTTTAATGAAAAATTTCAATATTTGTTTTTATTATAATATACCAATATATTTCTTTTATTGTTAAGATTTTGCTAAATTTAAATTAAAAAAAATTAAGGTTCTAAAATTATCCCCTTTTTCGTTAACGTTCTCTCCTTCGGAAATTATTTCATTTTAATTTAGTAATTTCTTTTTATATAGTTCTATTTTCTTCTATTAATATTTTTTGAATTTGGCAGCATTTCAGAGGAAAACCATAATAAAACCTGTAAAGCATTGCACAGCTTAAAACATAGTCTAAGCTTTTGAAAAAAAAAATGTGTTTTTTTCATTATGAAATACAATTTCAAAATAAAGAAAATGAAAAGTGCGAAATTTTAATAATAATGTTTTAGGATGTTCTTAGAAAACAGTTTTTTAGCATCTATAGTGAAAATCAATCAATATTTGTTTTTTTTTATGAACATAAATCTTGCTTTAGATGTGAAAAACCTGTTTTTAGAAAAAATTTTAAGCTTCTTAAAAATATTACGCTTATTTTCCTTCTAAATTTTTCACATTACAAATTTTATACTCTTAAAAGTACGATTTGATAGATAGGTGCTGATTTTTGCCTAATATTTCAACATTTGAAAATTATATTGGATAAATCTTTAAAATTGTAGTGTTCTTAAACTGAGTGGGTTCTTATTTTCAGAGTCTTGAAAAAAAATAATGTTCCATGTGAATAGTGTCGCTCGCAATTTCAAAAAGCAGGAGGAAAAGAGAATTTATATAATGTATTTAGGTGTCTAAATTGGACGTTTGTGTAACTTAAATTTTCGCATATTATGTTTTTCTAATAGATTTGTTTCCTTTTTATGTGTAAGAATTTTTAAACTGGAAAACCATAATATATTTTTATGTGTTTCTTTAGGGATTAATGATAATGTTTGGATATGGAGGGTGCTGAGAACAACTATGTTTAATAAAAAATAACGTGATTGATAACTTAAAAATATTACATTTGGAGTTCGCGTTATTAATGGTAATTTTAAGTGTGTTCGATATTTATTTACGAACGAATGAATCCCGTTATGAACTCTCTGTGAGAGAAGTATCAGAATTAGAAGTTTTCCCCAAATTATTCTCTCACACTCAGTTGAGAATAAAGTCATAGTTCCTTCAAAAGTGGAACCCAAGGGTATAATATATAGTTTCGTGTGAGACATTTGTTAAGATCCTAAATTTTAATAACTCTCTCGGGGTATTTCTCTCACGAATTTACTGAAATAGATATATGGTATTGGTGAATTCTCGATTTGAAAATAGTTCTAATTATACAATATGAGAGAGGCGCTAGAAGTATGTTGACATAAATTCCCGTATTGATATTTTGTGACACTTAATTGTTTTTATATTTCAATGAGTCCGTCTTTATATGGATTTTTCAAGAGTGTTGTTATTCTGTATTTCTAATGTTTTTGATAACTAGATTTGCAATTCTAAAATATTTATAGTTGTATAAATACCTTTTGGAATGAATTTTATGGTTTATATTTACCGTATACATTTTTTAAAATATTAGTGATTGATAGGGTATTTTCATAAT
The DNA here is from genome assembly GCA_015478945.1 of Trachelipus rathkii. Classification (NCBI taxonomy): domain Eukaryota; kingdom Metazoa; phylum Arthropoda; class Malacostraca; order Isopoda; family Trachelipodidae; genus Trachelipus; species Trachelipus rathkii. The sequence goes on along the minus strand of JABUQX010082738.1, from coordinate 12,162 downwards.
AATTTTAATAATATAATATTACCACTTAAAAAAATAAAATTACGCTATTTCTTAAATTTTCATATACGAATAGAACTCTTAAAGTACGATTTTTCCTAAATTTCAAAATTTTGAATTGAAAATTTATTTTGGTAAATCTTAAAATTGTGTGTGAATGTGATAGAGGAAGATGAGAACTCGTGCTTGAAAATCGTCAATAAGTGGGTTAACTGTGTTGTTATTTGATTATATTTCAACCTCTTCCAGCGTCTATTCTGAGTGCAGATCATATTGTGAGGAGCTTAATAATGTGTAGTAAGTCTGTCGTAGTCCTCTACATTGGATATAGAGCCAGTTTACAAGCAGAGACTGGTCTCATAGAAATTCAATGTAGTATTTTGACATTGATGATATCACATATATTAGATGTCTTAATCTACGTCCGTGTGTTTTATGGAATTATAGAAGGAATGTAAGTCTCTTATGGAAAACTTGTTTTATGAATTAATACTTTGTTGGTTTTATAAAATTTCTTGCATTATTGTAATGTTTGAAATTCAAGAGTATATGCTGAATTATTCCTCTTGATGCATTAATTCAATGATTCTCATTCTCGGTATGAATAATTAGCAACAATGCTTCATGCGATTATTATAGACATCGTTTATTAGTGAATATAACGAACACTTTCCTCCTGTCATACTCTTAAAAATTACGCTCTGTACCACAATTGCGTCAACCTGTTCACATTATCAAATTGTAGAACTCTTAAATAGGTTACTCTGAAAGTCTTAATCATTTGGCTTAATATAAATATTTCCTGAAGGTATTTGAAAAAATTTATTTTGGGTATTAATTCCTTACAAATTGAGTTTTTTTTTACGGTAAGATCCCACGTCCATGTGTCATTTTTAATATAAAGTGACATAATTGATTCTTATTATTTCCATCTGCAAAATATATGCGTATTTTCTCAAATAAAGCAACGCACACGCACACCTCATTTCTCTCACTCGTCCTCTCTACTCTTTACGGTGGTTACTTTTAAATTGAACTGATTTTTTTAATAGTAAATGATTAAGTGAACCATGATAATTCCTTTTTTTAACAATACTTTTATTGTTTTATTAGTGTATACCAATATTGAATTTAATTAGTTGTATGTTAAAAACCTATCATTCTATATAATTGTACTTAAATCATATGTAGATAATATATATCCCGTTGTACTTCTCTTCTGAATTATTATTTAAAGAGCTCTCGTTTATATACGTTAATTAAGAATTTATATCTGTGAATGCAAATACGAAGAGTATGAAACGAATTAAGAAATTTAATGATCTTGTGAAAAGTTTAAAGTGTTATAACTCTCGACACTCTCTTTACCTTCTTGTTTTTCTCCCGACGGCATCACCACTCTGTGAAAAATGAATGTGCCCGTTTTATTTTTATTTTTGTATTTTACTAATATCTATAAGATATATTGAGGTTATTATTTTTATGCGAGGAAAGTTTGATTTATCGATGATAATACAGAACCAAGTTTTTTAAATAATTATTATAAATATTAAATAGAATATATATTTCAAGTAGTAATTATAATTGTAATGTAACAAAATTTTGTATGAAATAGCTAAGAAAAAAGCAATAATTTGTGAAATTTATTTACGAAATATTTACTAAATTGACTAAATTATTTTGATAAACTCGTTTTTTAAATTTGTAAATATTGATCATTAAAATAATGATAATAACAATCTATTTAATAATACCTATCATTTGCATAATCTTGATAAGTTCCTCTGCACAAATATTATACTAAATTAGTTATGAAAAACGCTGTTTTTTCAGATAAAAAAATTTAACTTTCATAAAAATTACGCTTTTTTATTTATAAATTTGTTTCATACGAGTTAACAATAGAACTAACTTGAAAGTACGATTTCTTCCTAAATTTTCCAATACATGGTGAAATTTACTGTGGTAATTCTATAAAAATATTGAGTTGGTTTAATCGGGTTATTTTAGGTCAAATTTGAGTAATTATATATAATGTGTTCATTGATATGCAATGTTCAAAAAAAGCGGAGGAGGAAAGGCGATTTTAAATAATAGTTTTTGGTTATGTTTGTCTTAAAATTTGATTTCTCACCGTTTTTAATCGAAATTGTCAATATTTTGTTTTTTTATATAGGAATGGTAATAATATATTTCTATTTGTTTTTGTTTAGTAAACCTGTTTTAATAAAGACAATTTTAACTTCTAAAATTACTCATCTATTTTTCTTTAAACTTTTGCAACATTTACCAAAAATTTAGAACTCTTAAAAGATTAACGATTTTCTCTAAATTTCAACATTTGAAATTATATTATCTTTAAATCAAGAAAAGTTGAAAACTAGCATTTATGGTTTATTACGTTCATTTTTGAAACTTAATAACCGTTGTACGACATTAAAATTCATGCTTTCTAATAAAGCAGAGAAAAAGCGATATTTTAATTTAATTAGTTTTATTTAGTGTGTCTTAATTTGACGTTTTTTTAATGAAATTTCAAATTTGTTTTATTATACCAAATGAGATTCATTAGCTAGCGTATATAAAACACTGTTTTAATATAGAAAAAATATTTAACTTCTAAAATTACGCTTTTGTCTAAATTTTATTTTCTAATTACAAATTTAGAACTCTTTAAAAGTACATTTTTCTTAAATTTTCCATCAACAAAAATTACATGGGTAGATTACCCTTTTGCTTTAGTAACCATTATTAACTATTTAGTAAGGTTAATTTCCCTTTACTGCATGTTTGAAAAATAATGATGTTTTCACTATAGTGTAATGAGATGTGGTGGCAATTTCAAAAGGAGCAGAGAAGCGATTTTGTGATTTGCATAGTTGTTTTATGTTGTGTATGTGTGTGGTGGTAGTCGCCGCTTTTTAGCAATAAGTGTCGACCTCGTTGCTTTTAATGAAATCTTCCAACTATTGTGTGTTCGCATTTTTGATAGATCTATCTATATATTTACTCAAAATAAATATGTGCTCAAGTCATAATTCTATAAGCATGATATTTGAAAAAACCTCACCCGCTTCCGCCGATAGCCGGTGCCCACCAAATTAATTGTACGCTTATTCAATGCCCTTTTTTAAAATTAAAAAATATTAAATCTCTCTAAAATTACGGCTTTTTCATATTAAGTCACCTTTCTTCACATTTTACAAATTTTATGAAATGGTGCCTACTTTAAATAAGCTATTATTAATTACAGATCATAAATTTTCAAACATTTGAAATTATTAATAATTTGGTAAATCATAAAATTAGATTTTTTTTTAAAGGTATTTTCAACATTTGAAAAAAAATAATGCTGTTTCATTGAAATGCAATTTCAAAAGGCAGAAAAAGGCTGAAATTTTGTTATACGAATATTAGGTGCTAATATTGATTTTAAATTGACGTTATTTTAATTGAAATTTTCAATATATTTTTTGTTTTTAAATATACCACATATTTCTTTAGTTGTGAAAAAAACCTGAGTGTGTTATAAATAAAAAATTTTAACTATCTAAATATTTAAAATTTGTCTTAAAATTTTACATTGACAAATTTAGAACTCTTAATAAAAGTACACAGATTTAAGCTAAGTTTTTCAGCATTAATGAAATTATTTGGGTAATTCTTAAAATATTGTTAGTTAAATATATAAGGGTTTTTTAACATTAGGTATTTTCTGAGCATTTGAAAAAATAATAAATTGTGATTATTCAATATTTAACATGCAATATATTCAAAAAAATAGCAAGAAAAAGCGAATTTATTAAATAGTTTTTTATGCAGTCTTAAATTGACCGTTTTTAATGAAATTTCAATATTTTTGTTTTTATATACCAATTATTATATTATTTTATGGAAACGCAATCCTAGTTTTTAATAAAAAATTATACTTCTAAAATTAACGCTTTTTTTCTTTAAATTTTCAACATTACACATTTAAGAAACTCTTAAAAGTACGATATTTTCTAAAGTTTCGAATTTATTTGAAATTTTTTTAATGGGTTCGTGTGTTTTAATAACTTAAAATTACCGAGTATGATTTTATTTAACTAGGTTTATATATTTTAAGCATTTTTGAAAAAAAAAATGCTTTTGTTTATTCAATAAAATACAATTTCAAAAAGCAGAAAGTAAGAAAAATTAATCGAAATTATATGAAATGTTTTGTATAGTGTCTTTTTTTAAAATTGACGTTTTATAATGAAATTTCGATATTTGATATATGTGAATAACACAATATTTCTTTGTATGATCTAAAACCAGTTTTAATTAAAAAATTTATCTTATCTAAATTACGCTTTTTCTTAAATATTTCACATTGCAAATTTAGAACCCTTAAAAGTACGATTTTTCTAAATGGTTCAACATTTGAAATTTATTTAGGAGAATCTCTAAAATTGGTTCTTTAACGGTTTATATGTTTAGGTTAAATTAATATATATTTTTCAGCATTTTGAAAAAATAATTGTGTTTCATTGAAATACAATTTCAAAAAAGCAGATAAGCGAAAGGGAAATATTATATTAATAGTTTTAGGTGTCTTAATATTAGACGTTTTTTTAATGAAATTTCTAATATTTTGTTTTTATTTAACCAAATATTTCTTTGTTGTAAAAAACCTGTTTTTAATAAAAAATTTAACTTTCTAAAATTACGCTTTTTCTTTAACTTTTCACATTATCAAATTTTTAGAACTTTAAAAGTACGTATTTTTCCTAAATTTCAAAATTGAAAAGTATTTTGGATGTATACTTTCAAAATTTAGTTTTTTAAGGTATTTTCAGCATTTGAAAAAAAAATTTATATGTTTCATTGAAAATACATTCAAAATGCAAAAAGATTAAGAATTTAATTAAATAGTTTTAGGGTGTCTTAAATTTGACGTTTTTTTAATGAAATATTCTAAATATTTGTTTTTTATACCTCATATTTTCATTATATGTGATAAACCTGTTTTTAAATTAAAAATTTTTCTAACTTCCTAAATTACGCTTTTTCTATAATTTTCACATTACAAATTTAAGAACTCTTAAAAGTACGATTTTTTTCTCTAAAATTTCAACATTTTGAAATTTATTAGGTAAATCTTAAAATTGAGTTTTAGTTTTTTTTTAACGGTTATATATTTCTTATAAGCATTTTAGAATGATAAAATATTTAATGTGTTTCAATAATTAAAATAGCAAATTCAAAACAAAAAATATTATCGTTTGGATATTTAAATATAAGTTGTATAGATTGCGTTTTCTGAAATGTAACTCTGAATGGAAAATATTCAATATTTTTTTTTAGAAATTATTATTTTTTTTGGTATTGTAATAATAATAATTGTTTGTTTCGTTTTTTATTATTTGTTTTTTTTGTTTTATGTTCTTTTTAATATTTTATTTATTTGTTTTATTATATTGTTTATTTTGTTTTTTATATATAATATTTTAATATAAATATATTATTATAGTTTGTATATTAATTTTAGTTGTTTATTATTATATTAGTGTATAGTTGTATTTAGTATTTTTGAGTTAAATAATTAGATTGTGTAGAAAAACCTGTTTATTAAAATAAAAAAATTTTAACCAAACATAACAAAATTACGTTTATTCTTAAATTTTCACATTATAAAATTTAAACTCTTAAAAGTACGGATTTTTCCTAAATTTCAAGCATTTGAAATTATTTAGTTATTCTTAAAGTGTAGATATAAATATGTGTATTTATTATTTTTTTATTGTATAATAATTAGTTTTTTTTTAGTTTATATTTTTTTTTCTTGCGTTAATATAAATCTTAAGGCCGTAGAACTTGAATATTCGGGTTTAAATTTTCTAAAGGGTGTCCGAGGATTCCAAGTAATTAAAAACAAATTAGAATTAGAACTGCAAATAATTTCAAAAAGTCATGAATATAGATTCAATTGCTGTAGTTTAAAAATTTTATTTAACTGTTTAGTTTTTTTATAGTTTTAGGTTTTCTAAATTGACGTTTTTTTTAAATGAAAGTAATATTTTCAATAATATTGTTTTTATATACTAAAATTTATTTAAAGATATTCCAAATTAGTTGTGAAAACCTGTTTTAAATTAAAAAATTTAAAATCTGTATAATAAATTGGTGTCTTTGTTTTCTTTAAATTTTTCATACATGACAATTTTACGAAATTCAATAAAATTGTGAACTCTTTTATATAAGTGAGCTTTATTTTTCCTAAATTTCAAACATTTGAAATTAGTTTATATATATCATTATCTAAGGATGCGTTAATAGATTCGCTTCTGAACAATTGAAACTAAATTTTCAGTTGTATATAAGATTTAACCCCAATCCATCTTGCGTAGATAATTGTGCAATTATACATTTGATAAAAGACACAATAATGATTGGTACGTATCTTACATTTGAAGATGCCAATTTTCAAAAAGCAGAAAAAGTGAAAAATTTTATTAATTAGTTTTTTGTTGGTACCTTAAATTGACGTGTTTTTTTTTAATGTACAATTTAAATAATTTGTTTTTTATATTCCAAATATTTCATGTAGTTTCGCGTGGAAGAAAACATGCTGAACACTGTTTTATACAAATATATACTTGAACTCTGTATCCTTGTAGAGTTTTCTCTAAATTTCAACTATGGAACCATAAGAAGCGCAAATAGTCTTTATTTTTTCCTAATTATTATTGGTTCCAACTTAGTCATTTGATTAAAAATTATTTATTTAACCTTTTAAAATTGAGAGAGAGTCACGCTTAACGATTACCTAAGTAATTTTCAGATTTGAAAAAAATAATGTGTTTTCATTGAAATGACAATTCAAAAAAGGAGTGTTCAAGCTCAATGCTAATAGTGTTATAAATAGTTTTAGGGTGTGTTTTTTTAAATTGACTCGCGTTTTTTAATGAAATTTTCGAAGATTGGGTTTGTTATATAGTACCACATATTTCCCTTTAGGTGTTGTGAAAACCTGTTTTAAATAAAAAAATTTTAACTTCTAAAAATTACGCTCGTTTTTCTAAATTTTTCAGCAGTGTGCCAAATTTAGAAGTAGAAACTTCTTAAAAGTTACGATTTCCCTAAATTTCGAGCATTTGAAATTATTATCGGTTAATTTCTTAAAATTGAGGTTTTTAACGGTATATTTCGAGCATTTGAAAAAATAATGTAATGTCTTCATTGAAATGCAATTTTTAAAACCAGAAAATCGTATTTATTAATAACTCAAAAGAATATAAAATCTTTAATGATTGAAGAGGACATAAATTAAATGTCAAAAATTAGAATAATCAATAAATAATAAATAAAATGGGAAATGTTGAATAACACAAAAAATAATTTGGTAAATTTTTGAGAAATTGATGTGTAATTTTTAATGAAAAATTTCCCAATATCTTCTTTATTTTTTTTCTGCCAAATATATACTTAGGTTTGTGAAACTCTGTTTTTAATAAAAAAATTAACTTCTTTAAAAATTTAAATTTTGTTTAACTTTTCACATTACAAATTTAGAACTCTTACAAGTACCGATTTTTCCAATGTTTTCAAGCATTTTGATAAGTATTTAGTAAATCGAAAAATTTGAGTATACTTAACGTTACTTATTAGCATTGAAAAAAAATTCAAAAATGTTGATATTTATGAATTTTGTAATGTTCCGCAATAGTCTTAAAAAAGGTTTCGCGTCAATATCATCATCTGTCCTTAATTGACGTTTTTTAATGTTCTTTTGTCAACATCGATATTTGTTTTTTTTATAACCATACCCCCTCATATTTTCTTTGATTAGATGTGAAAAGAGCTAGGCTCCAGCCACTTCCTGAGTATTTTAATGAGAAAGATGGAGGAAGATTTTCTTTTTTCTTAATTTTTATTTAATTTGTTATTTTTTTTTTTGATTCTTTTTAATGAGATAATTAAATTAACATAGTGGTTGCAGAGTCAGTATAATATGACTGACTTAAAAAAAATAGACAATTAATTTGAATACTACTAATATAAATATTCACCTAAATTTAGAGAAGCTGGAGATACTGTTTTAACAGCACTCCAAATGAAAAAAGAAAATACAATCTCATAAAAGATAATATTATTAACTTTCTCTAAATTATCCGAATATTTAATTATTTAGCGGACAAACCTCTCTCTTATATTATTAATTTAAGAACGTGCCTTACATAAAAGTTTAAACACTAGAATATTTATCCTAATTTTCAACCATTTCGCACACTCGTCTCACGCTCTAAAATAAGAGTTAAGAAATACTATAAAATTGAGCTTTATTCCTTTATTTAACGGTATTTTCCTTGGAAAGCCATTCTCGCAAAACAATAGAGTGTTAGCTCTTCTATTGGAAATGCTTCTTTCCACAAAGTAAAGCAGGAGAAAAATCCAGAATTTAAGATTAATTTTTTTTAGTGAACTATGGTGTCTTAAATTGACGTGTTTTTTAATGAAATTTCAATATATGTTTTTTAGTGGATAACCAAATTGGTTTCACATTAAGTTTGACTGAAACCACTGTTTTATAAAAATAAATTTAACTTCTAAAATTACGCTATTTATTTTCAATAATAATTTTAACATGTGAACATTACCAATTTTTAGAACTCTTTAAAATGGGGTTTTTTTCACCAAAAATTTTTCAAACATTTTGAATTTTGGTTACGGAGTTTTAGGTTTTTAAAATTGACGTTTTTTAACGTTATTTTTCAGCATTTGAAAAAATATTAGGTCCATGCTGGATAATGTGCTGTTATTATTATCAGTTGAAATGCAGATCATCTAAAAAGCTAGAATGAAAATACCATGCATTACGAATGCCGTAGAAAAATGTCTGTATTAATTGTTTACGTTTTTTAATGCAAATTTTCAATATTTGTTTTATTGCCTTACCCAAAATATTTCATTAAGTGTTTGTTGCTGGAGAATAGCCTGTTTTCAAATTAAATTAAATTTGTTATTACTCCTAATTTACGATCGTGAAATTGAAATATCTTCTATAATTAATTTTTTAATTAGGATATTTAAAACTCTTAATATTAAGATTTTTATCAGAAATATGACAATTTCTACATATATATAAATTAAAAAGCATAAACAAGTGGAAGTACGAGTGACCTGCTCAGTTTTTAATTTCATATTTCATCTTCATTCAGCTTTACTGTGAATATTTCATTTTTATATCAATTTTTTAATATATATCTGAAAGTGACCTTTGTTATTAAATGAGTTTTAAGTGTTTTAACCATTACGTTTATTTTTAAAAATGAAATTTCTAATACTATTTGAATTTTAAATATTGTAAATAATTCTACAAAATATACTCATCATAGTTTTCAATTTATTATATGTTTTTGATTACATTTACATTTTAACTTCTAAAATACGCTTCTTTCCTTAAATTTATTTCATCATTATAAATTACGCTTTATTATATTTATATTGAAAATTTAATCGCCCAATTTTTTCTCTAACAGCTTAGTAATTAATTGAAAGTTGCTTTTACACTTTTAAAATATTTTGAAGTTTATTTATGGATTTTCATGTATTTTGAAAAATTAATAATGTGTTTTAAAACTTTGAGCTGGATCCGTGCCTCTTAATTGGAGGATCGAATCAGTCCATTTTATTTTCTGTTTATTTACATAGTTTTTACAACCTATACGCATAACCAAGATTTCTACAAAATTTTATTAAAAAAATACGATCTTACACTAGAAAATATTCCGAAAAATAATTGATGCATAATAATATATCTAAAAATTATTTCATTATATTAGTCTGGTGAGTTGTGAATCCCTGTTTTAATAAAAAATTTTTAACTTCTGAAATTTTACGCTTTTTCTTTAAATTTTCACTAATACGGAATTTATTTTACGCAAACCGTGATAAGTATTCTCAAAACACTAATTTTTTCAACATTTTGTAAATTATTGGTAAATCTTTAAAATTGAGGTTTTTAACATTATTATTATTGGTATTTTACTGGAATTATAATAATAAAAATAATGTTGTTTCATAAAGCAGTAGATATTTCAAAAAAATGCTTGAATAAGTGTGAAATTTTATTAATTAGTTTTATAGGCCTTTATTAAAATAGAAACATCACCAGTTAGGTGGACAATCTTTTATATGTTATCTTATATATACCAAAACAAATATTATTTATTAAATAACGTTTATAAAAAGAGATATTAAATATAACCTTGTTTAATAAAAAAATTTACTGTTATTTAGATAATTACGTGCTTTTTTTTTAAATTTTCACATTACAAAATTTTAGATAATATATACTCTTTAAAAGAGTACGATTTTTCCTATTAGAATAATTCATACTATTTGACCAATTTATTTGGTTAATGCTTTTCAAAAATTGTAACGTTTTTTTAAATTTGATATTTTATTTTTTGGTGTTATATTTTTCTCAGCCTATTTGTGAAATAATAATAATGTAGTTTTCATTAGAATATATTTTCCTTTAAATTTCAAAAGCAGATAAAAAATTAAGAAATTTTTATTAAATTGGTTTTGATTTGAGTGAAACTCTTTTAAAATTGAAACCAGTTTTATTTAATGAGAATGAAATATTACTAAATATTTGTATATTAGGTTTATACCAAATAATTTTCGAATTGATATTGTGGATAGTGTTAAAGTGGAAAACCTGTTTTAAATAAAAGAGAGTATTTTTTGTGGTTTATTAATATCTGAACTCACTAAATATTTTTCATCAATTTTACTAAAGGCTATAAAGTTTTTAATGGAATCACGATTTTATCTCTAACTATTTAGCTACTTTTTTGAAAATTAGTTGTTAAAATTTTTAAAATTGAAAGTTTAACGGTAATGTTTTTTATTTGTAATGTTTTCATTTTAGCAATTTAAACAAAAATAGAAATTGTGGTTTCATTGAAAATTGCCTCAAATTTCGAAAAAGATAAGAAAAGTTGATATTTTAGATATAATATTGCCTCACAAAATATAAAGTGATAGAATAGTGGCTCGCGTTTTTTTAATGAAATTTCTAATATTTTGTTTTTATGTAAAAATTTATATAATATATTTAAATACCATATGATCACCTTCGTTTGAGCTTACAATGCAGATGAAACGCTGTTAAGTTAGATTTAGAGAAAATTTTAACTTCATCTAAAAATTAGTCGCTTTTTCTCTTAAATTGTTACACTATTATCAAGTTTATTAACTCTCGAATATACTATCTTTTAAAAGATACGAATTTACAATAAAATATTCATCATTTTTGATTAAATTCATTCTGTTGGGCTAGAGCAACTTTAAAATTGATGTTAATTTTTAATTTGGACTTTTCACATTTTTTTGTTTGAGCAATTGTTGTACAAATTTTTTTTCTGTTTGCTTAGCAATGCAATTTCAAAAAGTGCAGATAAAAAAGATTATTACTATTAATTGTGTTATAAATTGACGTTATTTTTAATGAAATTACTAAAGTCCAGTTAAAAATTTAGTCTTTTTGCTTTTTAGTATACTACATAATTGATTTCATAAGTTTGTAGAAACTTCTGTTTTATATAAATAATTCTCACACTTCTAAAATTACGGACTAATTTCTATAAAATGAGACTCGAGAAATGAGTTTTCATATACGAATATTAGAAACTCTTAAAAGTACGATTTTCCTAAATTTCAACATTGAAATTTCTGGTGGTAAATCTTATATAATGTGATATGTGTGTTTAACGGTATATTTCTCAAGGCATTTGAAAAAATAATTTTGTTCATTTTTTTATGCAATTTTTAAAAAGCTGAAAAGTGATTTTGGTAAAAAAAATTACGGTTAAATTATACTATTTTAATTTCCTTCTTTATTATTTTTTAAGTTATTTGGGTTTTATATATTTATTTAATATTTAGTAAGTCATTATTGGATACGTGGGATTTATATTTAATTGTAATAAAATTATTCAATATTTGTTTAATTTTTATATCATTTTCCTTCTATATTAGTTTTGAAAACCTGTTTTTTAATTAATAAATTTTTAAACAATTCAGGTAAATTATAAAGAAACTCCTAGATCTTCTACATTACAAATTATAGAACTCTTAAAAAGTTTACGATTATTTATCTATTTATTAAATTTAAATAAACTGTTAATA
>JABUQX010082737.1:15000-20000 GCA_015478945.1 Trachelipus rathkii | reverse complement strand
ATTTATGTTGATTTAGTTCATTTTCAAATAATAATTTCTAAATTTTTTAATTTTATATAAAATATAAATTAAAAGAAACTAAATATTTTATGATATTTGGAAAATTCAGGGAAAAGTATTTTTTAGCAATAATCTATTATTTATATGGGCAATAAATAATACCTGAGCTGGGTTGAAAACATACAAAACTTGTAGTGCAGATTTGAAACAACTTTATTTTGGTGCTCACTTCAGATACAAACTGAAATGTGTTAAAAGTAAGTTCTTCAAGATTTGTTTTCATACCCCCACTTTACCTTGAATCTTTTTATTTAAAAACAAAAATATATATATAGCCAGATATACAGTATAGCTTAAATATCCTTACATTCTTACATGCTAAACAACCTGCATAGTACAAAATCTCATAGAAAATCAGATTTTGTCTGTACTGAAGGTATTTCGATTCGAGAATGTTTGGTTTGTAGTATTGCACCATGTCGAGAAGTATGACCAACGACCCTACTAGAAACAGCGGAAACATCTTTGACATTTCTTCAACTTCAACATCGACCGAATGACACGGATACTTTGGTAGGAGAATTTGTTGATTACTAACCAAAAAATCATCACTAATATCATCAAGAAGAGGTGGGGGGTGATAGGAGTACTCCCCCAGTCTATCAGTTCCATGTAGGAAGTGGCGTTGAGATTGACGTTTAGCTGCCTTTTATCAAAGCAGCGAACTTGCACATTGGTGGAGGAAATTTTCTTTCTTGCTTGAAGAATTTGTTGACATGAAAATCTTCTTATTGTTTCCCGTTCATCTGCAACACCAGCTAGCAACAAGTTTTCTGGATGACAAAAATAGGAGTTGTTTAGGAGCACTGGAGAAATGATGTTCTGATCCTCAGGAGAAAGTTTTTGATACTGTGATACCACAAAGTGAAAATTCTTTGCACCATCTTGACAGAAGGGATGGGAGCGGATATAGAACCATATGGGGGCATAGAAGTTCAGTACGAATCGTACCAAACGCCTCAGATCATCAGATGCGGATTCTGTTGAAACGTACAATCGAAGCAGTCTGTTAGCTTTAGTTAGCCACCTTGCATGGCTTAAGGCACCCGGCTGTGCAGTTTTCAAATACCGCATATTATTATGATCTGCATTTTGTACCCCTTGCTGAATTAATAAACAGATTTTTAGTAAATACAGCTGGTCAGAACTTAGATCTTTCGTAACTGTTTCAGGAACATCAACTACAGAGCCTGGAATTGGTTGAAAATTAATGATGGGTTTGGTCTGAGGATCAAATGAGAGCAGTTTGGTTATAGGTCCTTCATGTGACGATGGGCCAGTTGTCTTCCCATCAACAACACTAAATAACTTCCTGAGTGGCAGTTCATTAAAATGCAACATGCATATGAGCCATTGAAGTGGTCTTTTAAGATGTAACTCCAACAGTGTGATTATTCCATTCTTGTTACCCGTATTCACAGGAGTTCCATCGCAAATCACTGCTCTTAAAGTCTCTGTAGATCTTGTTCGTTCAATAATACCCAGAATTTCATTAAATACATCTCGAGATCTTCCTGAGTTAGGACTAACGTGATCGATGTAACATGCATCTGGAAATGACACTAGCACGTAATGTTCTTCTCTAACTTTTCTACGCACACCTCCAGTATCGACAAGTGTTTCATCTATTTTTCCATCGAAACCAATGCAGACCATACCTCTGTGTTGCAGCAAATGCTCCTCTGACTGTTTGTCTCTCCAGTATTTTCTTTGGCGTTGTAACTTACTTGGATCAACAACGTTTTTTGGTGACAGAAGTCCGAGGTCCTTGAGGGCAGCATTAACTATGAGACATGCATCTCTATTGCTCACATTTGTCCTCTCTAATGCTTTACACAACTCAGGATACTGGTTTCTATTTTGAGGGTGACATTCTTCCATTTCTTCTGATTCTAAGGAAAATGATTCTTCTAGCACATCACTCTCACTGCCTGATAATTCAACTGAACTTACACATTTTTGCGTATCTTTGTGTCTCATCTTACTTTCAAATGTCAACCGTTTCCTTTTCCTTTCCTGAAGTTTCATGTTTTTCTCTGTTCTTTCCTTGTCCACCTTTCCTATTATCATGCGTCTTGAAGTGTTTTGATCAAGCCAAAATTGCCATTCCAATACAGGGATTTTCTTTTCATTGGGACATTGACATTGATTACGTTCAACTATACCATTATGAACACACTTGCACGCGCTAATGTCGAAGAGACGAGAAAATGATTTTATTTTATCTTGATATGTTAGAGAAGATTGTTTATTTCTTGAATATTTCATCAAATCATTGACATTCACTATTAGTCTCTTCACTTTCACTATAACACTTTCAAATTCTATTGTTGGAATGCCTGCTTTATTGTATATGCCTTTAACTTCTGTTGCCACTAACTTTGCTAGATGAGTAACACTGGCATCTTTGTTGACTACTTGATGGAACTTGTAGGCTCTAAAAACATCCTCAGCCAGTGGTAGCTGATTTTCGACAAGTGGTTGTGGATAACCGAATATTGCATGCCTGTCTTTATGCCTTGTTGCACATGCCATGATACGTCTTGCAATAATAGTAATAAACACTGCACCCACAGGACTTATCTCAAACGTCGAATAGTCTGGATCTGAAATGAGACAGAAATAGCTCTCAATTAGTATTAAAACCAAATTTTGAAGAACAAAGCATATAAAATTCATAACTTAAAAATAGTAAAAAACGATGTCAAAACCCTTTTAAAAAAACTAAAGTTGGGCCCCCTAGACATTGAGTAAATGCAAAATGATTTTTTGTCCAACTACAGGGAAGCCAAGGAGCACCAATTTGACCATGTTTGGTTATCCCACCAAAATTCAACCCAGCTTAATATATATATATATATATATATATATATATATATATATATATATATATATATATATATTTATATGTATATACTATAATAATATAATATATATATATATATATATATATATATATATATATATATATAATAATAACTATATAATAACCAACATATATATATATATATATTCTTCCCATCAAACCTTCTACTAATTCCTGAAGATAAGCAGAGAAAAGCTGGAATTTTAAGGAAGCTACACTGCCAGTGGTTACTAAAGCATCTTGAAAGATGTTTTTGAACTCCACCATATAATCTCAGTGTTTTCATCATGAGAGCTTCTTGTTTGTTCAACATTTCCTTACCTGAGGGCAGAGCATTTGATATTCTTTTCAGTATGTTCTGTCTCACAATATAAAACAGATATGTCTTTCACTTTACTAAATGAGCCCATTGTATAGATTACTCTTTTAAAGCTATCATAGGTTAAAAAAAATTATTTTTATTTACAGGAATCGTTTGTGTCAACTGCAAAACTATATGGATGGAGAGTCCAGGTCTGGTTCCCTTCAATTTGCTTTGTGTTCTATCATAAACATGAAAGTCATAGAAAACTCTAGAAGTATATTAAACAAGATAAGACAAGACTTTGGTAGCCCAATTTGTTGGATTTGCAAGGTTTTAATTGTTTGATAATGGAAGTTCCGTTGAAAGGAGTGATCATTTCATCAACGTAGCCCATTTGAAAAATCGGCATATGGAAAAAATTTAGGCTGTAAATGTTCAAAGTAAGTAGCAACTTTGAAGAGTTTTTCTCGATTAGGGTAATTTCTGTCAGGTGAATGGACATCATCGTTAAAATGAAGTGAACTTTTTATTTCTTCCAACAATTCCTACTAAAAACTTGAGAAAGTAAGTTGATCTCAAGTTCCTCAGTCCAGAAAAGACGTTATTTTATTGCCACCATAAAGTTACGAAAAATTGTTTCCAAAAGATGATCTAGTTTGTGTTTTTAATGCTTATCAAGGTACAACATTTATACACTCAAATTTCACCCAGTTGATTCTAAGTTGCTCTCATTTACTGTAAAATCTAAAATTTTATTGTATAAATTTCTTTGAAATATTCTGTCTGTTATTGAAGTAAAAAATCTTGGAGAATATAACCTGTCCACTCAGAAATATCTCTGGGAGAACTCTTTTCTGAGATAATAAGCAAGGTGACGAGTCTTCCCTTTGTGTGCCCCGACATATCCCCTAATTCAACATGCGAAGCTTGAGCTAGACTTTTTCGATTTCGTCAGCAGGTTAATAATCCTCCTCAAGGTGGTCCAAATTGTTTTCAGCAACATCGTCATAGCAATACTATACTATATTATATATATATATATTATATATATTATATAATTATATTAATTATAACATATATATATATATATATATATATTATATATATATATATATATATATATATATATATATATATATATATATATATATATATAATATATACATATTATATATATATATTATATAGTAATTTTAGAGTATATATATAATATATATAATATATACATATATTATATAAAATTATAGGAGAGAGAGAGAGAAAGAGAAGAAGGAGAGGGAGAGATATTATATGGAGAGAGAGAGAGAGAGAGAGAGAGAGAGAGAGAGAGAGAGAGAGAGAGAGAGAGAGAGAGAGAGAGAGAGAGAGAGAGAGAGAGAGAGAGAGAGAGAGAGAGAGCTGTTATAAATATTAATGCTCTAATAAATTTTTATTATGCCAAATTCAATGAAAAGTATACCCTAAAATGGAATTTTCCAATTTATAAGTGGAATAACCTAGTTATTTTATCTAATTATTTATTCTTAGCATTTACCAAAATTAATTTTCAATTGTCTTTTCATAATCATTATTAGGTATGGCATCATTCATCTTTAATTATATTGCTGTGGGAACGAGATTTATGTCTATAAAATAGTGACAATTCCATTTCTGAGAAAATAAGTTTTTATGTCAGAGTTGACAATTGGATTATTTTTGAACCGTTTAAAAATAATAACCTCTAGGTCTTAAATAACCTCTATAAACATTATAAACACACTATATACACAC
>JABUQX010082737.1:5000-10000 GCA_015478945.1 Trachelipus rathkii | reverse complement strand
GGTTGAAAGATTTGGATAGGGAGGGGATGATGCACGTGAGGGCGGTGTTGGGGTGGAGAGTATATTTGGAACTGGTGGATGAGAATATGAGGAGGATGGAAGCATAAATATTTGCTGCGAAAAAGGTATTATGAGTGGCAGCCGTGAGGGAAGAGAGGACATGGTGGAAGCCGAGGGTTAGGTGGAGGATGTGTGTTGATGTGACGAGGAGGGAGATCCATGGAGGAGGTGGAAGGGAAGAGTTTACGATGATCGTACGGCGATGGAGCAGCTTCGGGCAAGACACTAACAGGTGCATACGTCTACAGGAGGATGTAAGAAAGGTGGGAACTATATAATATATATATATATATATATATATATATAAATATATATATATATATATATATTATAATATAAATATATATATATATAATATATATATATATATATTTACACGATACCACCACTCACGGGAAGAGCCCTTTTCAAAAGGAGAGGGTGAAAAAAAAATAAAACAAAAAAATTACAAAAAGAAAAACAAAAATTAAAATAAATGGAAAGTAAACCCACCCTGTCCCTTGCCTATCGCAATTCCCTCAGGTGGGCGCAGACGCGGGACTTAAATAGAGGAAGATTGAAAATTGCAGGGAAGATAGATGGCAAGGAGTTTTACAAAAACAGTAATTGTGGTTAGATTTTATAGTTAGATATTTCAATTTAAATTTTAGGCTGAAACATAGCAAAGCGCTTAAGTATTAAAACTCTGTATATGAAATGACTTTGCAAATCTCTCTTCTAATTTAGATGCATTTTTTATTCTGGTGCTGTCAATGTTGCAAGTAACTACGAACAATATATTTTCCTTACCTTTCAAAATAAAATAATAGCAAAACTCTACCGTTACATCGTTACATTGCATATTATATAAAGGATTACAAATTTACTAGTTACAAATGTAACCTTCGTTACGAAATCCATTTATCTGTAAATACGTAATTGCCCATCTTTGCTTACATGTATTTTATAGGTTTTGCGAAGATATGTCGATGCATACACGTGTATGAATGTATAAGAAAAAATATGAAATTAAACTTAACTTACAAACTTCATTCTTGTATTTGAAATTGGAATCAGCAAATAAAGTTTATGGAAAAAATAAACAAACTTCAAACTTTTAAAAAGTCAATTGTTCACTCAATATATATATATATATATATATATATATTATATATATATATATATTATATATATATATATATATATATATATATTATATATATTTTAATATAATTATTATATTATATAATGGTGGCGTTAATATCCCCAAAGGGAAGCGTTAGGTACGGAATGCACTTGTTACGAAAACCTTCGTGGTATTAGTTCTGTATGAAAAGAGAAGGTAGCCAGCTACTTTCCACCACTGCCATTCTTTCATTTAGTCCTGATTATATATATATTATAAATATATATATATATATATATATATATATATATATATATATATATATATATATATATATATATATATAATATTATATATATATAATATATATAATATATATTAAATATATATATGGTGAGGGGTTTATGAATGGGATTATCGGATCATTATATTGTTTTTAGTGTAAAATTAAGTATAGTGGGGCTTGGATGGAAGTGGGGAAGGTGATTAGGAAGGAAGGTGGGGTAGAATTAAGCAGTGAGAATTTAAGTGGAAAGAAGGTAATAAGGATAGTATTTTAGCAAGCGTTGGCATAAATAAATTCAGTTTGAAGCAAACAAGTAGAACTGAACAATAGGCAACGCAAATGAAGGAAGCGGTTGTTAGTAAGCAAAGAAGCTATGTGGTTGATCTAAGTAGGTAAAGTTAAGAATATTAACAGCGAGTGGTGGAATGAAGAGGTGACGCAAGTGGTTAAAAGTAAAAAAGAGCGTGGGTTGAATGTACTTAAAAGCCAATGATGAGATTTCAAAAGAAAGATGTTTTTAAAATAATATAAGGAGGAAAAAAAGGGATACTAAAGTTGCTTACGTAGGAGAAAAAAAAAGAGGTAAATGAACAGTTTGAAGGGATGAATGGGGACTTTAAAGGGAATAGGAAGCTCTATCTATCTGAAGCGCGAAAGGTAAAGAATGAGAATAAAGGAATTCTTCTAGATAATGAATAGGGGTTGGTAGCTTTCGTAACTGAATGAAATGGATGGAGAAGTTGTGAAGGAACTTCCAAAAAATCTGCTGACATTAGCAGTAATGAAGAGGGTGATAGTGAATGTGTGTTAAGGTTTGATAGTGCAAGAAGGAATTAGGTACTTTGGGGATGAGGTCATTAGTAAAGGAGGACGGTAATGAGCGGCTGTAGCAGTTAAAGAAAGTTGCAAGGAATGGGAATAAATCTGCAGGTATAGATGAATTTAGTGCATGAAATGATCAAGAATGGAGCACGATATGAATGATGAAGTAGGATTTAGGAATTGTGTATAAATTAAAAGCGTGGATTGAGGAATATAGTTCCGAAAGATTGGAGGAGAGATGTAATAGTACCCTTATACAATGGTAAGGGGAATAAGGGTAACTGAAGGAAATCTAGGGGGATTAGCATTAATGGAGTGTTTGAGAAGATTATATGCTGGTATTTTTGGTTTCGAAGAATTGCTCGAGTGACTTGAAGGGACTGATTGAGTGAAGACAAGTTTGCGTTTTAGATGTGGCAGATGATGTGTGGATCAAATATTTACATTGAAACAAAATGATTGAGAAAATGAGAGAAAAGAAGAATAAATAGTATTTAGGTTTTATGCATTTACAACAGACGTATGATAGGATTAATAGGAGGCTGGCAGGTGTTATTGATAAATGGTGTTGGTGGTAAGCTTCTAAATGAAATCAAAAGTATGCATTACGATAGTAAAGCGTATGTAAGAATAAATGGAACGTTGAAAGTGATTGCGTTAATATTTAATAGGCAGGTGAGCAGGGATGTTTATGTCTCCTTGTGTTATTCAATTTGTTTATAGATGGCGTTATGAAAAAATTAGAGGTAGTAGCAAAGGAAGGTGTTAGAATGATAGAGAATGGAAAAGAGTGGAGGTTGCCCTACCTATTATATGCGTATAATTTGTTTTTGTGTGGCGAATCTGAGGAGAGTTATAGAAGATTGGTAGAGGGTTTTGATAGGGTGTGTAGAAGGAGGGGTTTGAAAGTAAACGTAGATAAGAGTAAGGTTATGGTTGTGAGTGAGGACAGTTCTCGGTTTGTGAAGTTATCTTGGATGGTGAGCAACTGGAACAAGTTGTCTGAGTTTAATAATTTAGGATATATGGTTGGATGAAAAGGGAACGGATAAGTGTAAAGTGTAGTAGAAAAGTTGTGAATAGTTGGAAGATGGCTGAAGCAATTAAATTATTGGTGGATGAAAAGGGACTAAGTCTGAGTGCGCTAGGGTTATTGCTATGAGGTATGTGTTAACCTGTGTTAAGGGGACTCCCCACTTCGAATACATTGTCTATCATCGGTGAAAGAGAACTTTTTATTTTAAATGGGAACTATATTTCTATGTATTTTCTGGTTATTTCGATTTCAATACGCCATATGGTTTGGAAATTATTGGGGGGGGGGGGGACAAGTTCTGAATTTTTACTACTTCAACTAAAAACCATATAAAAACTTTATTTTTTAAATTATTCAATAATTTTTCACAAAATTTCTAGAAAAAGTGATTTGTGTCAAAAAGATATTAATCATTTGCCTTGAAAAACTAAACAAAAATTAAAATGGAAACATCATGGTTATTCAATTTAATTTCAATGGTTCAGAATTTTACTGTTCAAGGTCATCACTTCAAACTTGTCTGACACCAACCCACGTTTTTCAATCTGAATAAAACTTCGTACGAATCTTCTCCTATATGTATATAAATGTCTTGGAAATTTTTAACGCCATAGACTAGCTCGTTTTTTTTTAGCGAATTTTTATGTCAGCTAATATGGAAAAAAAGTGAATTTTGTAAAAAACGCCTATAAATAGGTTGAATGATTTTTTTTCCTTTTTTCGAAGTGAAAGATTATTATTGAGCACTTCCACCCCACCCTAAGTAAGCGCCACAGGAACGGTCAGAAAAAGTCTTTATTCACCCAGCACCGCATCACACCGCACCGCACCACATTGCACTGCACAGCACCTTTTTGTTTAATTGCGCACAGTACCAAAACTGCACTACACCGAGGCAAAATGACGGCACCACTCACCGTATCTCACCAAAATGAGCTTATATATATATATATATATATATATATATATATATATATATATTATATATTATATTATATATATATATATATATATATATATATAAATATATATATATTATAATATAAATATATATATATATATATATAATTAACATTTAAAAATATATATATACCGTAGCATACATGTATATATAACAGATATATTATATATATTATATATTATATAATATATACACTATATATCTGTTAGTTGAAAGCTTGGAATAATCTATATAATTTATACTCTGGCCCAGCTTCTGACTCCAGCTCCGGCCCAGGCTCCGACTCCGTATCTATTTCAAAATAGTTCAGCTTCGACTTTGCGGAAATATTTTTTAAAAAAAAAAAAATAATATCTTAAAAAAAATTTTATACTCGGGCTACCGCTTCAGCTCCCGGCTTCCAGCTCCGAGCTCCGCGTGCTCCAGTTCCGGTCCGGCTCCGGCTCCGGTTCCGGCTCCGGCTCCGGTTCCGTCTCCGGCTCCAGCTCCAGCTCCGGCTCCGGTCGGCTCCTCTTTCAAATTGTTCAGCTCCCAAACTTTTTGTTAGAGTTATTTTCACATAGCAGAAAATTAATAAAAATTTGTTTAAAATTAATCCAGCTCCAGCTCCAGCTCCAGCTCAGCTCCAGTTCCAGCTCCAGCTCAAGCGCCGAATCCGGCTCCGGGCGCGGCGGCGTCCGGCTACAGCTCCGATTCCGTTTCCATTTCAGAATAATTCAGATCCGATTTT
>JABUQX010082736.1:20000-27942 GCA_015478945.1 Trachelipus rathkii | reverse complement strand
ATTACGTAAAATAATGAAAGATAAGATCTTACAAAATTGATTACTTTTGTTTTAAATTAATGCATTTTATAGTCTATATAA
This sequence comes from Trachelipus rathkii, assembly GCA_015478945.1. NCBI lineage: Eukaryota > Metazoa > Arthropoda > Malacostraca > Isopoda > Trachelipodidae > Trachelipus > Trachelipus rathkii. The sequence continues at coordinate 27,861 of JABUQX010082736.1, read as the reverse complement.
AAATCGTAATAATCTGTTAATAATCTATTGAAAAAAAATTATAAAAATATATCTAAAAAAAAATATCCAAGGATATCTGAAACATAACATTATTTTGCGTGCAGTGGTGGTCCATGTATACATCCTAAAAAAAAAAATTCTAAAAAGCGCATTAAATTATAATGATTTTTGGCATATTTTAATGTTTTTATTCAAAATATATATATATATATATATATATATATATATTCATATATATATATATATATATATAATAGATATATATATATATATATATATATATATATATATATATATATATATATATATATATTAATATATATATATTAATATATATATATATATATATATAATATATATCATATATATATATTATTAATATTAAGAAACATAATATTAGAATATGAGAGACAGTTAAAAAAGCCACATGGGCCCTATATCGAATGAGGACTATGTCCAGTTCAATAACCCACTACTTACCAACATGCTCATTAGGCAAAATATCCACAAATGACACCCTAGGGCTTTGTCATTTTGTTATGTAACTACCAAATCCACCAATTTGGCTTAGTCAAAATCTAATATATTATAATGAATATAAATTGATTACCCAAACCATTCCACCATGCATAATTTAATAACTAAGTTATAATGGGTCAATACAACATGCCATTTACTAACTTATAACATATATATCACAACTAAAATATCTACTACCAATTTAAGCATTCGATACTCAATAATATAAATCATTATACACTCGTATTTTAACACACAAATCTCTTTATATCCTATGAATATGATGAAAAACGATAAATTGATAATACCTTTTCTTAAAAAATGCTCAATGTCGTAATAGTCTGATTAGTCACGATACTTCAACAAAGCTACGACTCCTATACTTAGGAATACACAGGACATTTTCATCAGCGAATTCTTCCTACTCATACAACGCAACTCATAAATTACTAGCTTATGAGCATTTCTAAAATGGACTTATTTATATCTCTTAAAAGATAGCAGACCATGTGCTTTATCTTTCTAATTTTACTTCTTTATAATATAAACATCGGCTCCGTATAAAAGCTTTGCGTCCATTACTGTCGAAAAACTTTAATGTTAGTATCTACTATGAAAATTTATTGCGTTCTCTGAGATGTTGAATTCGTCCGATCTTCATCATTATAGTATGTGTCCAATTATTCTTTGTCTTAGACTTGGTACATGTCCCTACTTGTAGAAATCGTATTCTTTCTATACAGAAACTAACCATTCCTAAACTATATTTCTAGCCATAGTGCCTCATTAGCTCCATTACCCCTTCAAACAGAAATATTCCTTTATCGCTTATGATTTGCTCTTCGGGGTGACGCTGCCACTAGTCTCAATCAATAAAGCAATTTAAATACTAAAGTCCTCCTTCTGCAACTATTTATAAAAAATATATCTATAGAGTGGGGCATATTAAACCATGAAATCTTGTGTCAAGCCAATCTGTAACTCTCTCTCAAGTTTTTATCTATGACTGGCCTTGAAAACCCGAGATACAGAAAAGCCCTATTATTACAGATAAGCTTTCCTCATACCCAATTACTTCTCTTGACTTCTAATTGTACAAACAACATTGCGATTATATTGTGTCATGTCACGTCAGCATTATGTCTCTTGAAGTTAGCTTAGTTATCTGCATACTATTGGGCATTTAGCTTTTCCCACTCAAACTATGTGATGTAGTCTCCCTATCTTTCAAATGTGTACTGCTTAATTACAACTATGCAGCTAAATCTTTTTTCCTTGGTCACAGACTCAAGCCAATCCCCATTCAATCGTAGTTAAAACTTTTATTTGAGTAGCACGCTAGGTGAAGAACCCTTACCTTTGCAGTTTTTACTTTATTAAAGAAGTACTCAATTTGCATCTATCTGCCCACACCTAGAGAAGTTACCCGTGTATCAGACCAAGAATTCATTGTTTGTAATCTTTATGCATCCATGTGTCACTATTCCTAAACTGAGGTGGCCACTTTAGTATCATCTGCAAACTTAGAACCTTGCATTTAAGTCCCTGTCTAAATCAACTTAATATGAGGAACAATTGTGGCGCGCAGCACTTGAAACCCCTAGCTTGGGGGACACCATCTTACACTACTCTGAACCCTGTGCAACACCACTCTTCACTATTTCCCATGATGATTTATTGCCATTTGTACACACTGTTTTCTATTTCGCAACCACTCTTTAATCCAACCATTGAGGTATGTAAACCATAATGATTCTGGTTCTGCACATACAACTTCCATGAGACTTGTTAAATACAAAAAAATCTATCATTCAAAACCTTTTATTCTAATAGCTTTACTAAAGTACGTAGATATAACGGGAATATACATACTTGTTTTTGATTACTCCATTTTTCTGATGTCAATGCCATCTAGTAATGGTATTCCATAAATTCTTAAAAGGTTTGTCTGGACATTGAACTCTAACCCTTCTCACCATGAAAAAAATCCTCAATGTACTGGGAGATACAAGGTGATTATAGAAATACCTTCTTATCTTCTCAATATTTCTCTATTTTGAATTGGCCCTTTTCTTTTATAAGTTAACTTTCCTAGAACCTTTACAACCAGAAGATGTTAAGTCATAAAAACTGTGAGATGAATGAGCCTATAATTTCAAGCCAAATAAACTATCCTACTACCTTTCTTATAGAATAGGCACAAACATATGCTGTTTTCCAGTCATCTCGGTACCTCACCAAATGTTGAATGAAGCATCGCGCGACGTAAAAACTCAAACTACTCGTGGGCCTTATAATTTTGCCTCAAATGCTGCTGACTATAACCACTCTTTCCTTAATTTCTATCAACACTCATGTTATGTTCCTATTTCAGGGCCTGTGCAGCTTGTTACTTATTTATTTTCAAAATACATAGTGGATCTATTAAAATAAACGCCTTTGGTTTGCGCATCCGAATTTTCCATCAATTTCAAAATTTCTGGTAAGTTTTCCGTAAATTTTGCTGAGCAATGAGCCTGTACGAGATGCCAATAGGGTTAGTCTCGCCTATACTTATGTTATCAAGTCTCTCTTCCTCTGTTAACTCACTGAAAAACCGAAAGAGTATCAATGCATTGTAAATGCATCTTTAACTCACCTACCTGAAGATCTTCTGAAATGTGTGTATTTCAATCTCATTAATTGGATACACATAATTGTTTTCAACTTCATTAAGTTATTTTTATTTTATATACTTTTAGTAGTTTATACATAAGACTATATAAACTTCTTTCGAGTTCTCATACTTGGTTCCTTTTAGTTCTATTTAAAACTATATAGTTTCATGCCAGTTCTCTCTTTGCCTTCTGCTTAATTGCCTGGTTAAGTTCGATTTTATATTTTTCCAGTAATAAGCACTTTTACTAAATCATCTTCCCATTACTGACAGCGACATTGCCTATTTTGCTAATAACAATATTTGCGTTCTTTGTCAGGAATTTGCGCTGTTTAATCACTATATCCTACCAAACATGAAGTTTTCTTCTTCGCCCACTACCTAATGGGTTTATCTTAAATTGTACTGAATCAATATTCCATAAAATATGGTTCATAAATGGTAAGATGATAAAACAGTTTGGTCTCTTTAAATTTTTGGTATTTCCCAAGTCATTCTGTACTAAGCACTTGGGCAAGGAAACTAGCTAAAATCCAATTTGTCGGAAATCTTATGATGAATCTTTTTCCTTTTAACTTGCAATTTGGGCCCAGATAATACATTCATATTATAATCATAATTATATAATTATGGTCACTAAGTCCTCATAAATTCTCCTCAACTCTAACTTCATTCACCATATTAATTCTAATTATTAATAATTAAGTTCTAATAGTGTATCGATATTCTTGTGGTAGTTCTTTGAGACCCATCTGGTATAGTCAAAAAGTTATCAGTATAATACAATTTATTGAGGCAGAAATACTAACTATTGGTCCTATATTAGGACAAGGCAATTACCCAATGTAAAAGTACCTAAGGAAAATTAATAAATACCCATTATGGACTATACCTATATTTTCAATTACTTATGTATGGCCTGTCTTCTCAATTTTTACTATCACAATATTCAGCATCTAATTCTGGACTATCTGGCCAGTATATAATATATAGAGGTCTTATTATTAAAATGCCTACCTATTTACTTGATGTGATTGAATTTTATTTGTATAGTTAAGGATCATCTACCCAACACTGGATTCAATTTCATGGTTATATTTTAAAGTCAGGTCATTAATTTGACGATGAATATACACTGCTTTGGTTTTGAAATGATAAAGGCGCCTAGCTGTGTGATGTCGACCATAAACGTGCCTTTGGCTTTCCCTTTCGTACTCGCGTCTGTGGCGGTGTGTGTATAGGTGATAAAGTGAAGTTGATCCCTCATATGTGTTTCATATGTCCTAAAGGAGTTCCTTGCTCATATATTCGTTCATGTGATTAAACCATGCCTCGAGTTATGCAAATAATGTTAGATTCTCATTATAGTATAGACTAATCAGCTCATCTTTTTATTTCTAAGGCTATGGAGCATTTGTGTAAAAACATTTGATATTCGGAATGCTGTTATTTTTATTGCATTCATCATTATTTAAAAGTTTTAACAAATTAGTTTAATTTTATCTCCCACTATTGCAGACATTGCTATTATTTGTATCGTGTGTTAGATTTCTAGCCCCACACGCCGCCCAAGGTTGTACCTTGGTTTATTTTGGTCTAAACCAGAGTCTCCAAGAGCTGTTGGGTGTGTGTTACTGAAAAACTCGTGTCGTGCCCCATACACCTTTACGGACTGTCAATGTGCTGAGACTCCATGCTGCCTGCCAAAAAGATATTTATGCGCAGTAAATTCTCTCCACGTAAATCCAAGAAACCCTAATATTTTCTGAAAAATTCCTACCCTATCATTTATTTACACCTAAAGCCCTACTCCCCATTCCTGACCTGCACCCCTAACTAGGTAAAATCCCAGAAGATCTCATGCACCTTCTTTCCGCTAGTTTCTATCTCTGAATTCAGATCCTCCTTGTATTAATCCTGCTATTATTCTTCTGTACGTCTATGCGGCTTAGGTGATCATGTACCCACGATGCTACACAGCACTCTGAATTCTCAATGTGTGTAGAATCAATCCTCTCATACTCTATCCTTTCCCACGATATCACTCCACTCTGGCACGCTGGATAACGATACTCCAATCGTTTCTTTTTTATTCTTGAGTTGAAAAAGTCCTATCTAGGTATCGCATCATAGTCTCCAATTAGCAATTTATCAGTCTTCCCTTCAGAAACTCAACATTAACCGATTTGGCACTCTCTGATCCCTCCCCATCTTGGAAGACAGTCGAACCTGTTTCTGCAGGTAATTGGGTGACTGACTTTTGAGATCCTAATCTGTTATAATTATTATTGCTAGTTTCAATGTTGGTACTATATAAAACGGTAATGTATTTAATTAAGCTCAATCATAACTCTTCTTGGTCTCTGATTGCTTTGCTGTGTGATCGTCTATAAGGGTGAAACACTAATTCCTTGTTCTACCCTTGGTTATTTTATCTCGCTCCCTCCTTGCCTCACATCCCTACAACTTTTTTCGATATAGTTGATGTAACTAGAGATTCGAGAGAGATGAGTCGGAGATTGTGTTAGAAAATCGAATCGAGTGGGTTTGTGCTGTACCGTATGGAAAAGAGACGCTTGTGGTCAGTGAGATTGTTAGATTTCCTGGCAGCACTTAATGACAAGTCTAGACAAAGCCAGCGTAAAACGGCTACTATGGATTATCTAATAGGGCTAACTAACACTATTTATTTGATAAAGTAAAAAGAAAACTTCTTTTGGCGTCAATAATAAAAGTTCACTCGTAGGCTAGAGTTTCGATTAGAGTTATTTTAGGTTTTAAGTATCTAGTATGTTGTGTCGCTAACTATTATTATTATTATTATTATTATTATTATTTATATTAGTTATATTATTAGTGATATATTATGAGTTTTATTTATTTTACTATTTATACTTATTTTATTATTTTTATTATATACTATTGAAACGTTTCCAAGTTTTCAAAAAGAGAGTTGTTAGCAACAGCCTTTACAATCTGATAGCAGAACATTACGAGAATCTATGGCCAATTCTTTTAGATATTCCAGCAGTGCATGAAGAACCAGAAAACAGAGCGTCCTTCAAGCTGCCAATGATGATAGAAGTATCAAAAAGCGAAACTCTTTTGTAGGGCAGGTATGAAGGTCTCTAGTGTGGTGTCACAACAATCAAGCCTTTCATACCAGGCTGAACTCTTCGGAGTTTATTTAGCATGCAGTAACCAGTGAGCAACGAGCGTCTTTTCTTGAGTGGAGCAAGCTCATATATGACGCGAAACGGAAACAAAACTTGCCTCTGAAAGAGCGTCAGAAACTTTAACACGGTGTTTTTAAATACAATATAAAATCATTAACTTTTATTGAAATAAAGCAAAATAAAAAAAGAAGAATAAAATTAATAGCTTATAGAAAAGAAAACAAATAAAAAATAATAAACTAGAAAATAGAAATAAAATACAATAAAATAAAAACATAATAAAAAATTGAATTAGAATGTTTTAATTTTTCATATATAAAATTGCAGAGATAAAGAATTATGAATTTATAGCCTTTTCCATATGGGGTGTTGTGGTGCATAAGAATTGGATCCACAGATACTGGAAATTAAATTAGGGTACATAAATCCTTTGTTCCCTCTATTTTTTAATGAATTATATATTTTTACTGAAATGCATTATTACTCTCATTATTTATACGAAGGCTAAACTCTCGATACTTAAGCTATCGGTCTACGCATCGCAGATACTGAATTTTTAAAATTATTTTTTGATAATGTAACTAACCAACTTAGCAATCTTAACTACCTGACATCAAATAAAAAAATGATCAAGAGGCCAAAATTGTTTTATTGGTCAAGTTCATCTAATATTTTACTTGAAATACATATATATATATATTATATATATATATAATAATTATATATATATATAAATATATATATATATATATTATATATAATATATTTATATATATAAATATATATATAATATATATATATATATACTTATATATATATATATACAAAATGCTTAGCGCCTTTCCCCAGTTATGCTTACAATTATATATATACCATCTATATATAATAATCTATGTACTAATATTATAATATATTAATAATTAAATATAAAATATATTAATATAATAAAATACATATAAAAAATATAATTTAAAAATTATTATATAATATAAATAAAATACCAGGAGAGAGGACGAAAGAAGAATGGGCAGAAGTCGAGATAAAGAGGGACTTCAAATGTAAGATGTCAGCATACCAATATAGAGAGATGCAGAAGAGAGAGGATGAAATCGAAAAGAGAGATGCTGAGAGAAAAGAAAGAAGATGGCTGCAGCTGCTTGAAACAGGAGAGAATCTCCATTCCTGAGGAAGAGTTAAGAAAGAAGAATAAAAAAAAAATAATAAAATATATAAAATAAAAAAAAAAATAAAAAAAAAAAAAAAAAATATAAATAAAAAAAAAAATAATATATTATATAAATAAAATATAAAAAAAAAGAATAAAAAGCAAAAATAAAATAAATAATAAAAAATATAATAAAAAATAAAAAAATAAATAAAAATAAGAAAAAAAATAAAAATAATAAGATAAAAATAAATAAATAAAATAAAATAAATGCGAGTATCGTAGAACTATTTATAGATTTAAAAAATGAACGATGAGCAATTCAAAAGAATTGAATCAGATTTT
>JABUQX010082736.1:10000-15000 GCA_015478945.1 Trachelipus rathkii | reverse complement strand
TTCCTCTCAGGTGTCCTATGCCATTGCCTGTGGAATTACATTGATTCGTGCAGACTCCGAAAATTTCATGACGTTATGAAGGCGGTGTGGCCCGGATGGCGTTCCTTCCCGAATTTTGAGGGAATGGGCTTCCGTGCTGACCCCGCCCCTCGTTCAACTATATTCTCCCCTATGTTTCATTACTAACACTTTTCCTCAGTGTTGGTAGCACGCACATTTCCAACCGATTCCGAAAAAAGGTAGCGCTCTGATCCGTTCTAACTACGCCTTATAGCTCTACTGTATTCTATCTAAAGATCTTTTTGAACCCTTCTCAACTCTCATTTCTTAGATCATCTGGAATCTCATTCCACTTCTTTTCCGATCACCAGTACGGCTTTCGGCGCTTCGAGGTCTACTGGCGATATACTTTCCTATGCTACTGATTATGGTTTTCCACCCTTAGGAACTACGGGCTTGCGTGCTGGCCGCTTGACATATCCACAGCATTTGACCGAGTATGGCACGCCGTCACTGCTCTCCAAGCTCCCTTCCTTTGCTTCCTCCTTCAATTTGATTACTTATGTCTTAGTTTTCTCTCCAAATTCGCTCGAATGTCGGCTGTTGTTGACGCCGGCGACTCTTCTTCTTTCTGTTAATTGTGTGTTAATCAGGGTCTGTGCTTATCTCCTCACTTTTATTCTTATTTCATAATGATTCTTTCTCACCTGCCACATCTAACTCTATCCACTCGTATTGCCGATGATTCGACCCTTCATTCTTCATCTCATTTCATTTTTCTGCTCTCTTTTACTTCTAGAATTGCCTCTCGTCTTGATAATCTTTACGATTCTATTCTCGCTGATCTGGATAGGGTTTCCGGGTGGGGTCGTTCTCAACTTGGCAAATTAATTCTTTAAAACTTCAACTTCTACAAATCTCCCTCTAAAAACCCTTCCAACTTTCCTATTTTTTTCGACGGTTTCTCCATGCTCTCCTGTTGACAATATAACATCCTTGGCCTTAACATAAACAAAAAAAATGTCTTGGAAAAACATCACATTACCACAACGGTGCTAGGGCGGCTTCAACGGAAACTTGGGGGTTCTGGTTTAGACTGCGAGACTTTTTTCCTCTTCTCAGTGTCCAGTTATACAAGGGCCTCATCCGCCCTTGTATGGAGAGTACTGCTCTCATATCTGCTTTTGGGTTTCACCCGGCTTTGGACAGGGTCGAGTTCAAAGGCCAAAAGACTTATAAAAACTGTTCCGTACTTTCCACTTCACTTATCCCTTATTTCTTTGCCGCGCGATCGTTGGTGCTTAGTCTCCTTTCTATAGTCTCGGGTACGCCGCAGCGCGGCAGTATCCTTCGGCGGCTCGAAGGAACTGTCACTCATGCGTAACCTTCCACCTTTATCGCGTTCCTCGGTAGCACAAGGGTTATGGGGACGCGGTGCTTGTTGTCTGCACATGAGTGGACCTATGTGTTTTGGGGATATCACCTCGTAGCTAGTTCGCTGCGGGTATGCTTCCTCTTTTCTAGGCCACTTCTGTTCTGGTGGAAATTCTATTCCATCTTCTGTGTTTCTTAACTGCTGAATTTAATCTCCCCACTTCAAAGCCTGTCCCTCTGTTCTCATCATGCCGTAATTTGCGTTAGTTGTGTACTTTTGAGGCGTGCAACACCCCCTCCTTGAATAGGGCTTCGCCGGTGAGTGGTGGTGACAACTGAAAAAAAAAAAAAAAAAACATCATACAGGGACAAACGGCATCTCCATAAAGAGGAAGCAGCATGTATGGTGTAAAGAAAATTTTGCAGGAGCCTTAAAACGACTAACTACCTTGAAGGTTGTACAGTAATAAATATAGTGTGATATTTTTAAGAAAGATCACGAAAAAAGGAAGCGAAATACCAATAATATTAAGAACAGACGAAGGTTTGAGTTGTGTGTTTTATTAAATTTGTATCTTCCTTAATTTCAATCAGCTGATCTTGGAATTTAATATGAAGATGTTTGAGTTTATTGTTCTCATTGAATGGATTTGAGACCCAATTAAATTCGTCACTTGGAAGGTTATTAAATTTTTAATAAATTTTTTTCTTAAATTTGTCAGGTGTGTGATAATGTGTCCTTTTTCTGACAATTTTATTTTATTTTCTACAATGAAATTATTCAAAGCAGGAATCATTTCAGGTACTCTGATATTGGCATATAGAGTTTCTTGTTGACATTTGTTTTCAACAAGGAAGACCATCAAATCGTAAAGGATGTAATTTTGACTAAAAACATAAGCAGTTTAGCTCCGATTTTTTAAAATTTTTAAATAATTTAAAACATTTGAAAAGCCGCTTTATATTTGCTTTTTAACCAAAGGGTATGTATGAGGCATTTAGATGAGTGATCTCAGTGATGAATGTTCTGTGAATGTTTTCATGCGCCCGTTGGTGTCATGGAGTCAACAAAATTGAGCCACAAGAACAAAAAATGAGAACAGCCCGTACACGGTCTTGATCATATATATATAATATATATATTATATATACTATTATATATAGTATATATATAATATATATATTATATATATATATATATATATATATATATATATAATATAGATATATATATATATAATTTTTTCTTTCAATTTTTTTTTGAAAAAATGTGTAAAAAAAATTACTAATAAATACAATTTGAGGTTTTTCTTCACGCTTGACGAGCACCCCTTGGTATTTCGAGACACATCCCACTTTGAAAACCACTGGATTAGAGGACGAAGAATCAGACGAAAGGAAAAAAAGATTGCCAATAAGTTAGACGCTACTTTCGGAAAGTCATACGGGCGACAGGTTAAGATAGAAGCGTTAAGAACGTTTTCCAAAATCTTCCTATTAAGAGGGAGTTTCTATTTTTGCTCTGGGCTGCTTCAGTTTTAACCCCAAACCGGAAGTTGTCGTACTTTTCTTAATTTTCAGTCAGTTTTGACTAAATTTAAAGCAATCTGCAGCTTTTCTGACTTCTAAAAAGTCACTTTCGGTGTTTATGATTGTCTGAAGTGATTTCTTTAGTATTTTCATTTTTTGAAAACCTGTTTTTGACACTTTTCTAATCACGTCTTCCAATTTTTTTTCGAAATGACATAAAACTTGAACCATGCAAATAGATCTTATTACCTGTAGTCATATCGTGAAAGATTGATTTTTGACCCCAGATCCCAACAATGTTCGATTTTTAAACCCTATCCTTTTTGGTTTTATAATTGATAAATTGCGATAATGTTTATACTCATTCGATCAGGACGGAAATTTTCAAAGCAATTTGTTGTCGGGGGATACACTTTTTTTTGGCTTAGATTCAATTTGTATTTTGTATATGCAGTAGTTTGGCCTCTGTCCCATGGAAAATATTTTCAATTTTTTTATTTTTTTTTTGAGAGAGAGTATGCAAATTAAAATGAATCATAAATAAAAAGGGGTATTTGTATCTTCCCCGACTTACATAAGCTCTAAATTTTTGATGTCGACGGATAAGTAATATATATATATATAATATATATATATATATATATATATATATATATATATATATATATATATATATTTTTATATATATTAGATATAATAATATATATATATATATATATATATATATATATATATATATATATATTATATATATATATATATATATTATATATATATATATATATACAGTATATATGCCTTACGGGGCGGGCTGAAAAGTAACTTCTGTGCTGCTGTAAAATCTCGTACTCTGAAACAATGAACAAATACTGAAAGGTAAAAGGTTTATTCTATTAACATAATATATAATATTATTTTTCTATATAATCTAAATCAGAGGTTCTCAAACCTATTTCGTCTACCACCCACTTTGAAAATCAATTATTTTTTAGCGCCCCCCAATTTTTTTTTTACTTTACCAAAACTTAAAAACACACAATGACATTCATTACTTTAATTAATTTAATTATAGTGTGCTATATAGTCTGGTCTGGAGTTTAAAACTTACATTCTAAACGACTTTTTTACCAGTGAGAGCAATTAAAACGCAACTTTATAATATTAAGAATATCTTTTTTTCAAATTAAAACAAACATAATCAATTTTAATTTTAAACAAACATTATCAATTTTAATTTTAAAACCAATCTAATGTGAAGGATGAATCTGATGATTTGTAACAAGTTTGTTGATATCAGGTTCAAATTTACTCAAAAACAGCCGCAAGTCGCCGCGTTGGTGACATGCAAACGATTTCTCTTTTTAGTAAGCAGCGTTGCCACAGCACTAAATCCACGTTCACACAAACATGACGATGGTCGAAACTGGATGAAAAGAAGTCTTGATCTGTTTTCCTGAACCAATCTGCCACCGCTTTCTTCACCTCATTATCTGGACCAAATCTCACTCCCTGGAGACTCTCCTTCTACTTTGGAAATAAGCAAAATTCACTGGGGGCAAAAACAGAACTGTAGGGTGGGTGATTAATGACCTCGAAGTTCAAGAGTTGAAGTTTCTGATGCTTCTGAGCATTGCATTGTGGTCGAGCATTTTCATAATGCAGGAGGAAAACTGTACGATTTGATCTTATTTGATGTATGAGACTCTTCAATTTCCGGAGAGTTTCACAATAACGATAGGAGTTTACAGTCCTGCCCTTCGGCAGATATTCCGAATATTCGAGGGCATCCACATTCCAGAATTCTGTCACCATAAGTAAACGCCGACAATTACGTCTTAAACTTTCTTACGCCGGGTGGGCTTGGGTGTCTGAATTTTATATAGGTCCTTTTTTTCTTTCTGGATCGTGGTGGTAAACCCAACGTTTCGTCCCCGTTACAATTTTGTGAAGAAATTGACCACCCTCTCGACGATAACGGTCTAGAATTTCATTAGCAATGAAATTCTTCAGGTCTTCTGTCAGCTGACTTGGCACCCAACGCGCACAAATATTTCGATAATACAGATCTGCAATTATTGCTTGAACACTCTCTTTCG
>JABUQX010082736.1:0-7500 GCA_015478945.1 Trachelipus rathkii | reverse complement strand
TGAAAAGTACAGATTGGTCTTAATTCTGGTTTTTAGTTTGGGTAATAATGATAGTTTTACCAATGAGATGGGGGAAGAAGTTTAGGCTGATTAGAGCTTTATATATTTGAGCTGAAATTGATTAAAGCTCTGTACTCCTTGGTTTTTGTACCGGTGTTTGTTTGAGATGTTATCTGGGCTGGATTTGGCACGAAAGTTTTTATTTGTCTTTGCTATGTTTTCTAGGTCAGTTGTGTTATATCTATTGTTGGGTCGTGGGTTGAGTTTTATTTGATTTATTGAGGGCTTTGGTTGATTTTCCTGTGTTTTAAGGGTCCTGCGAGGAAATCCACAAGAACTCGCGCGCAACGCCCGACCCCGTGTGTGGTCCGCAAGTTCTGCGGCTCCTCGCTCCCTTTATAAAGAAAGAAATATAGCGCGAGAATGTTTTTTTTTCTTTTTTACAGTTGTCACACCACTCATGACAGAGCCCTATTCAGGAGAAGGTAGGAAGTGTCTCGTTTTCGATATCTAAAAAATCTTCATCCAATATGAGCAAATTAAAGCAGATGAGCACAGGCCAACGACAAAAGAGAAACTATCTAAACGTGAGGGAGATTAAATTCAGCAGGAAGCACAGAAATGGAAGAAAGTCCACAGAACAGAGGGGCCGGAAAGGAGGAAGGCAGCGCAGCAAACTGCCAGGACGTTACAATATCTACACAAATCTCGTGCGCAAACACAGCACCCTTGTGCTACGAGGGCGTCGTAAAGGTGGTGGTACGCAATTGGTAAGTTCGCTCGAACACCTGCCGCTGCGGTACCTATAGAAAAGCGATAGTCACTCCAATTATAGTTAGCGTAGAAGCGACGCAAGGCTCCCCAATCAGCCCGATTAAAGTGACAGAAAAACCGGCATAGGGCAGGATGGGCTGTTGGAGATAAAGTATATTAATATTAGGAGATATAAGGTTGTAGTCAGATTACCAATTAGGAGCGAATGTTGGTGTTATTTATTACAGAGAAGGACTAGTTCTGTGAAACATAGTTCGTTGTGGTTCAAGAATTCGTTGTGGGACTTATCCGAAATGTTGAGGTTCTGTTGATTAGTATGCTCCAGATCGTTGAGAATGCTGAATGTTTTGGCCTCCTCTCCACCTAAATCAGTATGAGAGGACCCCAGCCATTCAGTGTTGTGTACATTGAAATCCCCTAAAGGGCAAGATCCAATTTTAGGCTGGGGCTGACCCCAGTTTTCACCCCACCTAAAAATGGACATAAAATTCGGAATTATTTTCAGCCGATTTTGACTATATAAACACCAAGCAACACTGTAGGTGCTTTCTCTTTGTAGCTTTTTTTGGCCTCTAAAAACGTTGTTTTCCGGTTTGTTTTTTTTTTTACGCGTGTCTGTTAGTCATTTAATTTCAGAATTTTTCAGAGATCTCCCATACAACCCCTCATGTTTTTGCAAACCGTTCGCATGATATATATGTCTCTCTTGCTTGTGTCCCGAGACTGTGAGGTGAACTTTCAAACTTGAAATATGCATTAGATAGGTCCATTACCTAAAAAAGTACAGAAGTACGCTTTTTCGTTTTTGAGTTTTGTGCTGAGCGTTGTCCAATTTCACGTCCAAATGGTGCTTTTTTGATATATATAAAATATGCGCAAAAATAGCTTCTCTTACCATTATAGAATTATTTTCTGTTTGGGCGAAGTGGATGAAAATTTTTCAGGGCATATGTAGTCTGGGAAAGAGGCACATTTCTGTACTTAGATAATTCTTTGTGTTATGCCATTAGTTTTGCATTGTTCATGGAACCAAATTTAAAAAAAAAAATATTTTTGGAAATTTTAAAAATTTTCTTTTGAGTATGGAAAAAATTATCTAAGTAAAAAAGTAGTTATCTCGCCCAACTATACAAGCCCTGAAATTTTGATGTTAACGGATAAGTAGAAAAAAAAAATTATATCCATATTTCACTTTTCAAAAAATCTTAGATAGAATACAAAAAAGGCTGTGTTTGACACTATAAAAGTCTCATATCATTTTCTCCCTACATTATACTCGATCAATAACAGAATTTTCAGAGCCTCCGCTGGAAGACTTGAGCGACTATACAACCTTATTTTACTTAGATAATATTTTTGTATACTCCTCATACGGAGAGAAGAGAGTATTGTAAACTAATCAAAAATTGTCCCAAAAATTTTTGATTCAGTGTGAGACGCTGAACCTTAAGCTCTCAGCAATGGACTGCTGAAGATAGATAAAAAACTAACACCAAGATACTACTAATCTTACATTAATAAATGAGATAATGAATAACTAATATCAATTTTTTCAATCCTTTCAGCAAATTAGGAAGAGATGAATAATAAATAATAATAATAATAATAATAAATAATAATTTTGTAATAATAATATATAATATCCACAAAAAATCAATTGTAATAATTAGAATAAATCATATAAGTATTCTCACCTTATTTTTCTATTCTTAACGACTGTTGTTCTGCAATAATTGAAGAGTATATTTATTAATAGAAATTGGAAAACATCCATGGTATTCGTTAACTTAGTCTTTAGGAATTGAAGATGTTGAAAGTTTACAATAGCGAGGGAATCTCTGAGAAGACGCAATCCTCGAAGGATGAAATAAATTGACTTTCAACTCTGGAGATATGATAATGCAGCAGTTGAATATAAGAAAGGTTGGAGATAATTCAGAGCTGTCGAAAATATCCAAGCCGCCCTGTATTCTTCGTATGTATACTGTTCAAATTCATGTGTAAGAACAACACTGTTTAGAACTTATTGACACCTTAACGACAAATTGGGCACTCTGATAGTTCAAAAAGGCGCGAAACCTATTTCAGTACAAACTGAATTGAACATTCTTACAGAGAATAATATCGGTACACAAAACCCGAAATCCAGGTGCTAGATAGAGGTAAGCTCGAAAAGTTACGATGGATCGTTTACTCGATTAAGAGCATTTTTAATGAAATTGGGCTGAACAGTTGGAAGCTTTGGAGGAGTTGAGTATGATCTCATAAGATATTGAACCGATTCATTCAAACTACACTCGAGTTTGTCAAAGGGGTGGTGGGCGTAGATGATAGCTAATATTAAATACTTGTTTCATAACTTAGTTATGATTTCAACCTTTTTCCTCACAACTCCTCCATATGAACTACATTGCACTTTCCATCTTCCTCCAGAAAGATATTTTTCTTACTCTTTAAAGTCTCAAAACATTCCTTCTTCAATCTACAGGAGAAGAAAGTTCTAACAAATACTTCTTTAAGGAGTGTTCATCATAGCTACATAATTTAACCGAAGGAAGTTATCAATCATTCTGCTTTTAAGAGGACCAAGAATAATATTTTTTATGATTAAAAAATAATATCCTTTTTGTATTTTGGAAATCATGTCAATAATAGTATCATTAATACTTATTAGATTTTCTTGTTCAAAGCCAGGGTTGTGGAGTCGGTTCTAAATTTTCCGACTCCGACTCCGACTCTCCGACTCCGACTCCACCCTCTTCAAAATTACGACTCCCCGACTTCTTTGAAAATTGACCGACTCCGACTCCGACTCTCGCGACTCCACCCTTTTGAAAGTTACCGACTCAGACTCAGACTCCGACTTCCACCCTACTGGAAAATTATATTATATATATTATATTATAATATTTAATATATTTATATATATATTTTATATGATATAGATATGTATATAATATATATATATTATTATTAATATATATATATTATATAGATAGTATATATTTAATATTAATGAGTGGTATATAGTAGTCATATGATAGTACTTAAAATATAGAGTTAATATAATATATATTACATGGAGGCGTAGGAGGATTTCATTTAGGGGGCAAAGTTGAAGATATATATATATATATATATATATTATATATATATATATATATATATATATATTATATTAGTATATATATATAGTAGTGATTCAGCCTGTATATATATTATTATAAATACTGCATTATATTTTATATTATAATAATATATTATATATATATATATATATATTATATATAATATGGATATATATATTATTATTATATATATATATATGTATATGATATATATAAAGCACCTACTTAATATACTTATTTTGTATATATATATATATATATATAAATATATATAATAATATATATATAATAGTATATTATATTATATTATGCTTTAATATTAATTACTATATTTATTATTACTCATTCTCATTATTGATAGTACGACATATATATGAGGTATATAAGGGATATATAAGTTAGAAGAAAATCTTGATATATATATAGTAATTTTTGGTATAATATAAGATTTACTTATATATATATTTCAATTTTTATTTCATATTATATATATTATAATATTAAAAATTATTATTTTTTATTATTTTTATTATATTATATATATATATATATATATGTAAGGGAATTATATAATATATATATATTATATATATATATATATATTAAAATTAATGGTCTTCAAAATTGCTGTAATAATTTTATTTTCTGCAATTGTTTTTTTTTTTTTAATGTGTTTGTCTGCCAAGCTTAAATATCAACGGGTACGCCTTCCGTGAGAGTGATAATTTTAACAGCATTTATGGCATCCGTACAAATGCTCATTATTCGATCATACTGGATAGTTATCTAGCGGGGAATAATGTTGGAAAGAATCCAGCTGCTATAAAAGCAGGAAAAGCTTAGTTGACTTTAAGCCATATGAAAACGAAAACACATTAAAACTTTAGAAAAAATAATTATAATAACTTTATTAGTTAGTAATTTACTAAGCGCTTCATTATCTATCGTTTTTGATGTATTTTTTATAGTTTTTCTACTAGAACTTTTATAAAACGTCGTTCCTGGCAAACACCTACTTATAAGGTTCTTAATTTTTAATTTCGCCAAGATTTAGTGGTATGGTGGCGGCAGAGTGGCCCCCCCGCACGTGCACCCCACCTGGCCCTACGCGCCTATGAGCGGTAACGTGCTAGGTATAACTTATGGCTCATATCTAAATATTTAATATAGCTCGAATAGTAAGGATATATATATATATATATATATATATATATATATATATATATTATATTTATATAGTAATATTTTATATATTATATAATTTTAATCTGAATTATATAAGGGTAACTAAATTAAATAGGTATATATATATAATATTATTATACTATATATATATAATTATATATATTAGCATATAGGTATTATATAATAGTGACGATATAATAATCATACCTTTGTATATCGAGCGATGCGGAGACGATATTATATAATATATAGTATATATATATATATATATATTATATATAAGTATATAATGTACTCTCATATAGCTATTAAGTTATGACCGGGGTATGTTGATTACCTGTGTCTTAACTCTCGCAGCAGTGAGACCTAATAATATTATGGTCGATGGAAATGAGAGAGGTTTTAGGATCTAAAGAGGATGTACGTAGTGTGCCTCATACCTATGGACAATTCTTAGGGGCGTCTTAGTTGTGAGAAATGATAATAAATAAGAATGAACGTAATTAGAGAGTTGTTTGGGTGAAGAAGGGAGGTAAATGACGAGAATAAATCAAAGTTACGTTGAGATGTTTTGGTCATTGTGGGAAAGAGGATAGGATAGATGATAGTTAGTTGGTTAAGCGGATGTATATAGTGGTGAATGTGCTAGGTAATCGACCGGCTGGGAGACTCAAGGAGAAAAGTGGATTGAGTCAGTTAAAGGAATGCAATGGAGCGAGAGAAATGTTGAGTTTTGGGAAGTGCGAGTGAAAATAAAAAGCGTTAGTCAATAATAGGATGTTGAATGAAAAAACAAGTTTTCGGTGGAATTTTAGTATTTTGGATTTTAATTGATATATTATATATATATTAATATTATAATTATATATTATTAACTATATATATATATTATATATAATATATATTATATATATAATATATATATTATATATATAATATATATATTAATATATAATATATATATAATATATATAATTACTTAATAATATATTATATATATATTATATATATATATATATATATATATAAATATTATATATATAGTATTAATATATTATATAATATAGTATTATTATATATAAATATATATTAGTATATTATATTATATAATACTATATTTAGTATTATATTATATATATAATATTGAGATATAAACGTGAACTTCAAAAAAATATTTTTCTACTCTGAAAAGGCTTAAAAAACATGCTTTTCAATTCTACAGGAGAAAAAAAGTCCTAAACAGAACTAGCTTTAATGAGTGTTCATCGTAGCTTGCAAATATAAACGAAGGAAGTTATCAATCATTTCAGTTGTTAAGATGGATAAATTAAGAAGGAAATTTATATGTAAGAAAATTATCTTTTAATTTTTATTTTTCATAAATTACTATTGTTACATTACTGTCAATGTTATATTTCTTCCGGACTGAGCCCAATTTTCAACCCCCCCCCTAAAAATGACATAAATTTCTTAATTTTCATCTAACTTATTGATTAGGGAAAAAAACCCAAACTGTAAGCTTTTTCTGAACCACTAAAAAAACGTCGTTTTTCGAGTTTTGTTTTTTTTATTTTTTTTTTTTGTCTGTATAGTCATTTGTTTCAGAATTTTCATTTTTTCATTGACATTGACATTGCTCCTTTTCAACTTTTACAATTTGATTTCCGAAACGTGAACTATCATACTTGAAATATACTTTTATGGGTCCATTACCACCAAAATGCAACGAATTTTTGATTTTTTTAAAATTTGTGCTCAGCCATAGGTCACAATAATAAGAAGGAAAAACTTCATCTTGTTTTAAAATGAAAATTGCGATAACTTTCTACTGCTCAACGATCTGGATATGAATGTCAGAGCATATGCAGTCTACTGGAGAATTGCACCCAATTATATTCTTAAGTATTTTCTTTGTATAATGCAGATAGTGTTGTGACGACAAAATGTTCTTGGAACAAAGTTTCAAAAATTTTTTTAGGAAATTTTGAAATTTTATTTTTTGAGTATACAAAAAACAATTATCTAAAGTAAAAAAGATGTATCTTGCCCGGCTATACAAGCCTGAAAATTTTGATGTTGACGGACAAGTTAGAAAAAGAATTCATCAATATTTCACCTTTCCCAAAAAATGGTTTTTTTTTTTTGGAAAAGTGATACTTATTTTTTTTACTTATCCATCAACATCAAATTTTCGAGGCTTATATAGTCGGGCGAAGCTTATGTAGTCGGGTGGGATGCATCTTTTTTACCTTTAGATAATTTTTTGTATACTCAAAAGAAAAAAATTAAAAATTTTCCCAAAATTATTTCGACTACTATTATATTAGTACTTTACTGTGAAATATTTTTCAATATGTCATACTTCAATAAAAGGGATATCAGTCATGTAACATTAATAGTAATTTGAAAGTAA
>JABUQX010082735.1:35000-44668 GCA_015478945.1 Trachelipus rathkii | reverse complement strand
AAATTAGTTATAAATTTATATATAAATGTATAAAAACTTTAAAAGACTATAATTTAGTATTAAATTTCGTGTCTTAGGGGTTCAAATAAATAAATAAATAAAATATTTCAACAAACGAGGGAGGGGGACCTGTCTTGTATACTAATTCTTCCATTACTTAAGACCCAGTCTGGGCAGTCAGGTTTTGGCATGAAAGAGAAGATCGGTAAGTAATCCTAACGAAGGATAACCACAAAGCACTGATCATCGGTGAGACTTTCGAAGCTTATCCGTTCTTCTCCGTTTTTTCAAAGTAGTGGAGACATTGACCCCTTTCCCCAGACTCGGAAGATATATTTGATATGACAAAAGCAAAGGTATGACAACTACCAGTGTATCCTTTGTTTTTTTTTTTGTTTTTTTTTATAATATTAATTGAAAGGGCGTCTCTTAAAATATTCAAGTAAATAACTTAAATATATATATATATATATATATATATATATATATATATATATATATATATATATAATATTATATTATATATATATATATATATATATTATATATATATTATGATATTAAAAAAAGTTAGCAACCTCACGGTAATATCCCTATCTTGGGGGGGAACTTCTTTGCTAAGGTATTGCTACCAAAAAAAAAAAAAATATGATCCAGACAGGGGGATCGAACCCGTTCCTTCCCTTTGCGACTGTCGCTTACCGATTGAGCCACGGTAACGGACAAATATCATTTATGCCTATTTTGTAATATTATTAATTAATATTATTATTATTGTAATATTGGGCATTGTAATATTCTCATTAGGCATTATAGCTTAGTTAATGAGGATTATTATTCAACTTATTATTTTCGAGTTATCAATAATTTTCTTTTATAAGAGGTAAATTATTATTGTTTTTTTATTAATAATTTCTTTTAGATTTATTTTTATTATTTATTATTGCAATTGTTATTCGTATCATTTTAATTATCACTATAAATAATTTTCCTTATTTTTTATTATCTTTAGTCTTATTTATTATTATATATTATTATATATTACTTTATTTATTATTATTATTATTATTATCCTATTATTATTAAATTATTATTATTATTATTATTATTTTATTATTATTATTATTATAAATTCAGCAATACTACATTACAATTACAATTCAATTACAATACAATTAAATTAAATTACAATTACATTACAATTATTATTTAATTATTAACATTATTATTATTATTATTATTATTATTATTATTATTATTATTATTATTATTATTATTATTTTGTTTTTTCAATCATTATTTTTTATTCATATTTTTTGTAAATAAAATATCATTTAATACACCATTTTAAGAAACCAACCCGTATTCATAAAAAAAAATAATAATAATAAAAAAAAATCCAGTTTTTAGTATAAATGTCAAAACGCGTGTCGACGGATGTGGCTGAGTATTTACATATAATAGTGGGCGCTGAGGATGATTGTGTTGAGAGTTTCTTTAAAAATCTTAATAAATTTAATAATTTTCCAACTCAGAACCTGGCGGAGGCGTTCTTGGAGATATTAAAATTATTACTATTCCTATTAAGCGGGAAAGAAGGAACATTCGGTAAAAGTTACTTAACAGAGACAACTTAATACTACAAATTATTTTAAACTTTACTGTATAGATGACACAAAAATTTAAATAAAAAATAACAAATAAAACATTTTTAGGCTGGCGGAAACATTAGTTTTATTCGAAAATCACTAAAAAAAATTTTTTGGTTGCTTATGTTGGCGACTATTTGTGCGCGTCATTCTTAATTCAATAAAATGTATTGAAAATAGAAGGGTGTGGAGCGGTCATTGTGTGAAACGTAAAAGAAAATGATATTTTAAGGCAACTAACCTTTTTAATGTATTAATATATATATACTAATATACCTATTAGTGTGAATTGATAATGAACCCTTTTGTTGTTATGGAATAAAAAAAAGTTAACATAAGTCAACGAATTGAAATACTTTTTTTCAAATTAATTGTTGTGTCTTTAATCTCTAGACTTGTGTTATACTCATAGTAGTGTTTTTAAAGTTAGTATAAACTTATTAGTAAAAGGGTATTCACTTAATCTACTATTATATATAATAACTCGTTAGCACTTAGACTCTGCAAACTCATATATCACTCTTGATTGTACGACCAGTTGGCTATGGTTTATAGGTATGTATTGCATAGATAGGCTAATATCTTGAATCTTATCTCTTTGACTTTCGATAAACATCTCATGACCATGACCCTCAAACTATTTATTAATATTCCCGTCTAAAATTTAAGCTATAGCTATTCACATTCTAGCGAACATTGTCTTCGTCTTACATTTCATAGATGTTATAACGTTTACATGAGATGGATAAGCAATTTTTTGGGTTTCTAGTGTTCTTCTTAAGATTCAAACTGATCCGACAGGCTTGTGAGACACCGTTTTGCCTTTATGCAACATAGTATGCGCGCATCACTCACATGGGAAGAAACAAGGGAGAATACTAGCTCTTTAAGGGTGCGCACATAGTATAATAACTCCATACAGCTACACTGTGAGTCACTAATACATAACTGAACTATATTATATATTTATATATTATATATTTAATATATATATATATATATATATCATAAATATATATATATATATATAATATATAACTATATATATTATTAATTAATATTATATATATTAATATAATTAATATATATATATATATATATAATATATAAATTAATATAATAATATATTATTAATATAATATATTAATATATATATATATTATATATATTAATATATATCATTAATATTATATATTAATAATATATTATATATATAATATATATTATATATATATATATATTATTATTAATATATAATATATATATATATAATATTATTAAATATACACTTATATATATAACTGGCCGTGATATAATATACATCGTATTTATATTAATAGAGCTAATGACTAGATATATAATAAAATTTTATTGAGATATTCTTCGATGCATGAATCGTGAAACTACAGTGCTTATGCAAATATTTTAGTAATAGATTAACTCTAGCACTATAGATAATTACCAGAATACTTCACCAAAAATCAAAAATAGAGTATAGAAGATAGTATAGTACCATTTAAAATAGCACACTCGTTTGTAATTGTAATATAGTATAATTATTATTTTACTATACATTTTATTTTTATTCATTATGTGCTGACAGCATAATACTCTCTCGTCTAATATCATGTAATTCTAGCGTTTATCAAATAAATATCATGACGTTCACCATATACATTTTTTTATATTAATGCATATAAATTCTTATTATATACTCTGCGCACTAATTCTTTTTTATCTCTCTTCTCTCTCTTACATTCTCATCAATCGTATCTACTCTCTCTCATAATTTATATTAATTATAATATAAATTATTTAATATAATATAATTTATAATATATAAATTATAATTATTAATTACGTGATAACAGTTATTATATATTAATTAAAGTTTTTTAATTTGACATAATGATATAAGTATATATATATATATGAATTTAAGCTATAATAATAATATTTTTATTTTTTATTTATTTATAATGAGATAGATCATGAGCATCTGAATTCAGGGCTGAAACCTACTTTAAACAGGAACTGAGAACTTCTGCTAGGTAATTGCTACCTATAGAGTATACCGAATCAGGTGATCTTTGAGCTCTTCTGACATTGGGCATATATGTCTTAGTTTAGCTGCATATCGGATCAATGTAGATAAACCGACTTTCGCATACAAGAGGGCAACAGTGATAGAGTCAAAAGCATGAAATATAATTTATATATAAAATAATGATCTATTAGCGATGATAATTTGATATATACTGAAATACAACTGAATAAGGGCGTTAACGGTGTAGGCATAAATTGTAATATAAGCGGCGTACTCATAGTGGCTCTCAAATTATGATAAAGAATACATAGGCGAAGATGGATAAGCGGTATACTAGGAGCGAAAGGTGAGTACACTGCTCTAATGAAAGAGGGCATAATTGACGCTATAGATATAAGGGCGTTAACTACGACGCTAATAAGGTAGGTAATATTATAAAGGAGATACCTTAGCGTAGTTATAATATTTCTTGTTAAATATAAAGAAATAAATCTATGTTATGGACACTTAATTGGGGTCTGAGTAATACATGCGCAACCTGAATCTAGGTTCACGCTACAGATGTTTCGCTTAGGATGATAAAGAGCGTGGAGAGAGTCTCCGGAAGAAATCCAGTAAATTGGAAAAGGTTAATACTTAATGCCTAATGAATTTATTGATATCTGAGTTCTCGATTAGATAAAGATTTGTATATTTGACTATGAGTATTGAATGCGAATGCGTGAGGACGAGCGAGAACTTGTGGAGATAGTCGCACGGATTAGATCGAGAAGAGCGAATATCTCGAGTGATCAGGACTCACGAGACGAATAACGCGCATGTAATAGAGTTCACAATGGTAACGATATGTTTAGCTGTTGTGGAGATAGAGAGAGTTGTGATATATTTAGTAGCGTCTATGAAGATGCATGTAGATTATTGTGGGTGGATCCGCCAGATCTCAGTTTAGCTATAAGTTGTGAGAGAACTATGATTGAGGGAAGAGAACTGAAATCAAGTGGTTAATCTTTCTGTGAGAAGTGTGCCTTTCAGAATAAGATATTTTTGCATGCGCTGATAATTTGCTTGCTCAAATGCGAGGAAGAACGAGTCTATATTGAAACTCCTACTAGTCATATACACGTAGTATGATTGGTTTGGACCCTCTAAACGCTCTTAAGGTTTCAAAAAATAAAAAAAATGCTGCAGAAATACTAATTTTTATTATTAGTATTATTATATTACTTATTATTATTTTAAGCTGTCATATATATATTATAGTTTATCTGAGATTATTTATTCTAATTAATTGATATTAATTATCTAGATTGATGGTATGCCATTATATCATCTATATTATTATTATTATATATGATATAATTATATGTTTAAAGACCTTATATATGTTACTACTACTAGCATAGCTGATGAAAATAAATATCTTTTCAAAGATACATAGTGTGAGACTAGATGAATTATAGCTTAGAGATACGTGAATCGATATTATGAACAGAGTGTTTAATCATTATCTATTTACATTATGGATACATATATAAATTCAGTTAAAAATCAGAAGGGAGAGGAATTGAAGATTTTACTCAGTATATAGTCATGGATAGTGAGTTATAAAGTAGGTGGTATAATGTAAAGTTTAATTTATCAGTGTATTAAAGAAACGGATAGCAAGTAGAGATTTATTGGGTACCGCACAATCAGTGCAGGAAACCTTCTGTAGTTAAGACATTAATGATTCTGTGTTAGAGACATATAGTTGTGGTGAGTAACAATAATAATTGTGATGATCTATAGTAGCAAGAGCTGATGATATAAAAGATATAATATTATTCATTATTTTATAGTATTTAATTGAACATATAATGATGAAGATATAGGGAAGAAGAGTGTCTGATGTGAATGGGCAATATAGAACTCTATTTATGAATTTATGTATATTTGTAATGTATTATATAAGATATCATGTTTGGAATTTTCTAAATTATATCAGTGAGATATAAATCATAGACTATTATATTATTATCTCATTCCAGAATTTTTTGTTACAGTGCTGACGTAATGAAATTTTGATAATAGAACAATGCGATAGTAGTAGATAGGGCTTCGTCGAGTTGAGAATAACTCTAGTTAAACTAGTCAGTATATTATATAAGAGATAATTGTCTAAATAATTTATTCATTATTTAGTGATCTATTGTGACAGATTTATGAGATGTTATCAATTATTTAAAGCTGTAATGTTGCTATTTTATTAGATCTGCAAATGATCTCTTTTCACTCTCATTAATTATTTCATCTTTTCATATAATTTACAGAATATAACTTATCTATATAAAGTAATAATACGAAAACCATATATAGTATAGATGTATTATAGTAACATGTCATGACAATATCAAAATGAGTCATGTGTTTAAAAGAGTCAGCCCTGATAATATTAACCACTTGATATATAAGAAGTGATAAAGGTATGTATTTTATGATGTAGTATAATAAATAATAAATGTGATTTAAATTCGATGTGGTACAGTATTATGTCAAATTCACTATTTAGTTTATTCGTGTGTATCATTGATAAAATTTATTAATATATCTGTAATATTTAAATATGTATAATATATTGGAAAATGGATTAGAAGCGGGATAGTATTGTTTAGTTTTATTATCTGATACTTGACAGATTAAATGCGCAATTTTAGGATGTCGAAAATAGACGAGAAATGATCATAAGTATAGATTAGTAGATTGTCTATATACGGATGGGATCATGTGATACTAGTTTCTGTGGAGGAAATATATGAATATAGCACTTTGTTGTTAGAGAGTTCTCGCAAAATGAAGCAAAGCATAAGCTTCATGGAGAGTAGTCAGTGAAAGGATTATCGAGAGCGCAGAGACGTTGTAGAGAAGAAGAGGAGGAGTGCAAGAGCGAGAGTATAAGTAGAGATGAGAGAGTGAGATGTATGAGAGAGAGAGAGAGTAGTGAAGAGAGAGAGATAGAGAGAGAGAGAGAGTATGAGAGATAGCTTATGTAGTATATCACAGTTATGAGCTTGACTTATATATATTAATACTATTAATATTATATATATATATATTATAATTATATAATATATATATATATAATAATATATTATATTAATATATATTATTAATATATATATATTATTATATATATATTACTATAATTATATATATTATATATATATATATTATATATATTATATATATATTATATATAATATATTGTTCTCACCCATATAAATAATTTGGAAGCTATGAACCTTTACTGGGAGGTTTAAAAAAGAATTTATGTAAATTTGGAGTTGCATCACAACCTTGGTAACAATACATAAACTTTGCAAAAACTTTACATAACTTGAAATATATATATATATATATATATATATATATATATAATATATATTATATATATATATATATATATATATATATTACTAATATATATATATTATATATATATATATTATATATATATATATATTTTATTATATATATATGTATATATATATATATATATATATATAATATATATATTATATATATATAATATATATATATATTATATATATATATATATATATAATATAGTTATATATAGTATATATATATATATATTTATAAATATACTATATATATATCTACATATATATAATATATATATATATATATATATATTATATATATATATATATATATATATATATATATATATATATATATATATATATATATATATATATATATATATAT
Source organism: Trachelipus rathkii (assembly GCA_015478945.1). NCBI lineage: Eukaryota > Metazoa > Arthropoda > Malacostraca > Isopoda > Trachelipodidae > Trachelipus > Trachelipus rathkii. The sequence goes on along the minus strand of JABUQX010082735.1, from coordinate 37,204 downwards.
ATATATGTCATTATCTACCCTTATGGACAAAGAGTTATTCTTGGGGTGGAGGACCACACTGGTTCAAATCTAACCCATGTTTCTTTGGTAAGCGTAGTCGTAAGACAAAGTGAGGAAGATTGAATTCAACAAGAAAAACAAATGGCAAAGAATTTCAAGAACTAGAAGTGGCTGGAAAAAAATTGAGGCCATCTTAATCAAGCCTCGAGTTGTTAATTATCACACAAAATAATTGTATAAAAAAGCTACTCTCCATTTCGTTGGTAGTATCGTCGTAATGGTGGTAGATATGTGAGTGTCCAACTCTTCCGAGATATAATACTACAAATGTGACATTGCAAAGATAAAAAAATGAAGAGAGTTTGATGGTAGAGTTATTAATCAAGAGAGTTTGATGGTAGAGTTATTAATCAAAAGAGTTTGATGGTAGAGTTTTAATCAAGAGAGTTGATGTAGAGTTTATTAATCAAGAGAGTTTGATGGTAGAGTTATTAATCAAAAGAGTTTGATGGTAGAGTTATCAATCAAGAGAGTTTGATGGTAGAGTTATTAATCAAGAGAGTTTTATGGCAGAGTTATCAATCAAGGGAGTATGATGATAAAGTTAATAAATTTTTATGTTAGGACTTATTATTCAAGAGAGTTGTAGGTAGAAGTTATCAATCAAGAAGTGTTTGATGGCAGAGTTATCAAATCCCAATGGAAAGGTATTTTGATGTAGTTATAAATTTTTAAGGACTTATTATTCAAAAGTTGTAGGAAGCTGAAAAAAAACATGGTTCATACAAGGGTGTATGAGATCCTGTATAATTAATGGACTTAATTCTGAACATACGTAAATTTCTTGCATGTGAAATTCAGTTTTTAAATTTTACAAAAATTTCATACTTTAATTGAATCCTTTTTTAGCAAAATTATAATACGAATTGTGTTGGGGAACATGATTTTATAAATGTCATTAAAATTACTCAGAAAAACAATGCCAATGCAAGCAAAATTAATTTAATAATTTCCACTATATTTATTTATGAATATAGAAAAGTAAACTTTAAATATTTCGTTGGAAAATTATTTTGATTGTGACATGCAACAATCCCTTCCTTGGAATATACCTGTAGTCAACTCAAACGTGGTAGAGGATTGATACTAAGTAGTTGAATATAATTATAAATCACCTGGTCTATGAATGAATAAGTAATAGCATGACGTGACTGTGCTATCGGCGTTAGATGTGGAACAGTTGATGGTGGGCAGTAGTTTCTACCGTGATAGATTACTCTCACAATATCAAGTTCTTATGTTATAAGATATAGTGAGTCATTAATAGTTGTCTTTCATGTTAATCACTTAAAATGTAGATAGTGTCACATATTCTACTCACTTTCGTCTACTATTTGTTCGCTCAAGATCTAATTAGACATTTAGAGACAGCTTACTACTGGACTAAATTGTAATAGTCGTTTTTTGGGAGATGATATATATTTTGTGGATAACTATGCTAAGTCTTATGTCGTTATATCACGTTGTTTTATTCTTAGTTTGGTCGACGACGAACATACTTTTGCAAATCACTCCCAAAAATGGAATATTCGGTTGTATGTTCATCACTATTTTAACTATAACATCGAATCGTAAAGAAGCTTTCATCCGATATATATTCATATATATATATGACTGTCATGCAAGATATTTCACCGTCTCATTTGAGCTTTTTGGTAACAATTCTTAGTTTGGAAAATTATAGAATGCATATATATACTTCAATATATATATATATTATACTATATACTCACCTCTTTCCTACTGTTCTATCAGAAATTCTCACTCTAGATGTTTTCAAGACCTTATTTATATATAATTTTTGAGTTCGACGAAAGTACTGCAGATGTGAATTATATCTATTGTGGGGTGACCTTTAGCTTTAAACCGGCTCTTGGGGCAGTTTTGGATGATTAGGTCTCGTCGTACCTTTTGCAGTATTTTCTTATCCATCACTACTGACTCTTTTTGCTATTTATTCGTATGTATAGCCTTCGTCACGAATGATAAAAGCTTTGGTCTTTTTTCCTAACGACCAATCAACATGTTTTTATAACGCATAGGGCATATTAACAATGCTGGAAATACTGTAAAACACTTTGACACATACTAATATTACCTCACTTAACCCATTAATTGGACATAGCAACAATTGTATGCACCTT
>JABUQX010082735.1:27500-30000 GCA_015478945.1 Trachelipus rathkii | reverse complement strand
AGAGTTTTCATAAGAGCAGTGTCCTTTGTTATAGCAAAAGTATAAGGAGAGTGATATAACCAGCGTTACGATGACGGTTATTTCTATTTTTAATTAGGCTCCGGCTCCGGCTCTATCAATTTAAAATACTCGGCTTTAACTCCGGTCACACAATTTTAAAATTTCCTGGCTCCGGCTCCATTATTTTAAACTATGAGACTCTAACTCCACCCAAAAACCTTAAGGTTGCTCCGCAATCTTGCGGATAACCAGAAAGAGGTAGATGAGAATCAACGGTAGTGGGGTAGTGGGGTAGTGGGGGAGCTGATAAGATGGGAAGTCTTCAACTCCATAAGTCGAACCACCCAATTTACGACTTATCTGACAAAAAAGGGTGGATGACAACCCTATATGGGGGCGGACAACAAAAACTATAAAAACTATACAGGCTCGGACGACAACATTTTACGGGGTCAGACTACAACACTATACATTGGCGGACGTCAATACTACACAGGGGCAGACGACAGCCCTATAGAAGGGCGGACAAAACCCTATATGGGAAGGACATAGGGGGAAGGAGTTTTGAAAGCACTAAAGGACACCTAAGTTCTTAGAAGCTTGCAATATATATATATATATATATTAAAAACTTATAATACTATTATAATATATATATAGATATATCTTATTTATATATAAATTTTTACTTATATATATATATGTATATATATATATATATATATATGTATATTTATATGTGTGCCTGTCGTAGTGCGTTGTTGTTTGTACCTGGTATGTACTGCATATTATAGAAATATTTATTATATTAGATAACGTTTGCCATTTGAAAATGTATTTTTAATAATTAATATTACATTTTCTTGAACACAACTTCTTCACATAATTGATCAGTGCATACTTTCGTAGTTCCTTCTATATATATGCTAGACTATTATTATATATTATATATTATATATTATATAATAATATATTATACAAGTACAGAAATATTAGATGCCATTGGTCTCTATATAGGTCTACACGAATAGCATAACTATATATATTATTATTATACTATACTAAGTACCGTATATATATATACTATATATATACCTAACAAAATAAATATCTTAACACTGTCTGTATATAAATTTCCATCATTCTCGCTTTAAATATACTAATATGATATAAATCCTCTGATTTCTAGAAATGTAAATAATCAAAACAAAGAGAGTAAAAAATATTACATTTAATACTATATATATACTCATGATATATTATAATATATATCTATAATATATAAGTATTATATATACAGTATATATATTATATATATTAGATATATATATATATATATTATATTACTTACTATAGTATATATATATATATATACTATATATATACATATATATATATATAATATACTATATATAGTTATATAATATATTAAATATATATATATATATATAGTATATAATATATAATATATATTTATATATATATTCTCGTTCCATATAATTATAATAATATATATATATAATATAATAATATATATACTCATTATATATATATATATATTATATATGAATATATACCATATGTATATATATATATATATATAAATATACTATATATACACTGTATATATATATATATATATATATATATATATATATATATATATATATATTATACTAATTATATATATATCATATATATATCTATATATACTATCATATATATCGTTCAATATATATTATTATATATTTATACTATATATAATATATATATATATAATATATATATTATATATTATATATATATATAATATAACTTATATATATATATTATATAGTAAATAATATATATATATATATATTATATATAATATATAAGATATATATATAGTTATTATTCATAAAAATATATATATATAATACCTATATATATATACTTATACTATTATATATATATATATATATATATATAATATAAGTAGGAGGGCTTGTTGATGAGATAGCAAGGAATCAATTAGGAAAAACTAAAGTTTAAGTTAAGAAAAATTATTACATTTACAAGTTAATCAAATATAAATTCATGAGCTTTCGTTCCTAAGCTGGAACCTCTTTCAGATGTGATATTTTATAAACTTCATTAACAAAACCAAACATATCAACCCTCTTACTCATTATCTCCTTAGTTTTGATGTTGTTTCTCTCTTCACATCTGTCCCTGTTCACCTTACACTCTCTCTCCTTGAACGTTTCATTAATGAAACTAATTTCAACTTATCCTACCCTTTCCCTCTCTTGAAACTACTTATTAACCTCACCCTTGAACATAATTTCTTTGAATTTAATAATTCTTTCTTTAAACAAAACTCCGGTCTTAGCATGGGCTCCCCTCTCTATCTCCTAATCTTATTAATCTCTTCATGGAACTCATTGAATACTACCACATCCTCCCTCACCCAGTTCTCTTAGGTACCAAATGGTATCGTTACGTTGCTGACATCTTC
>JABUQX010082735.1:7500-22500 GCA_015478945.1 Trachelipus rathkii | reverse complement strand
ATCCCGAGATTGAAATTGGGTCAGGGAAAGTATTTGATGGTTCTGATCAAGTGGGAATAGTGCAAGAATACTTGAGGACCGATAGCAAGCCCCTGCTTAGCGCGGCACGCCATCAGAAGTGTTGCCCCGCCGGGGCGTTGTGTTACATCCTAATACGTGGCACTTTCCAATGCGAGAAGCATGAAAGAGTAATTTGTATGTGAAGAGATTGTTCTGTTGCATTATGTGTCCTGGCTATTGTGTGTAGCGCATGTTATGTGTATCTGGAGAAAATAACTTTAATTGCATACCTTACACTATTGCCATAAACTGCACTACGTAAATAAATTACAGAACAATCTCCTACTAAAAACATCGCTCAGTTCTATCCTCTTCGTGCTACCGTCACCAGTATCGACCGGAACACTCTAGGATCGCAATCGACCACTGCGAAACGTGACGAAGAGTATGCATTCTCCCGTCTGTCTTATACAATGGTCAGAACGCCCGAAACAAGCCTCATCTCTTCTAAACCTCTGATAGGACAAAGATACGCTTTCAGCATCCACTATGATTCATTACTTACTACCACGTCCAGCCTATACAGCCAGCTCACATGTCTCTATCACTTACTATGCTAGCGCAAACCTCCTCAGTCCCACATGACAACATAAGACTTCACATCATTCATGATACTCAGCTCTCTAGATCTCGTCAGCGTGCTCACACTTCCCTACCCTACCAGTAATCGATACTCATACGTTCTATCCTAATGACCGTAGGTGTAGACTTAGCCAACTTCAGTATACCACTTCCCATTCTATCTCATCTTAATTATCGTCTATCCTATATCTGATTGATATGCGATCCTCTTCCGAATTCCACTTCCGCATTGAATGAACGATGCATTGGTCATAATATATTACAACCCTCCAACCTACTTACTCTATATCCATAGATACGTACTAGTCCCCATTCACTTGTTATAGCGAGCTCCCCGCTTACATTATCCCCGTGCTAGCACGTTCGCTCGTACCTACTATCTTATCATCAGTCACTTGACTCACTTCCTTCTTCTGAGCTGAGGGTCGTCCCTACGATATTACGCTGATAACCTGATTACGATCGTACGTATCATATACCACATGATTCATATTATTATATATATAGTTCACGGCTAATCTATAACGCTCGAATGACACGTCCTCGATATCGGTATTCAACCACCTTATATACTATATATATATATATTCGCGTCTGCAAGTTATTCACTATATATATATATTACTATTATATATATTTAATTATATAATTATAACAAGTATATATATATATAATAAATATATATATATATTATATATAATATTATATAATTATATATATATATATATATATTATATATATATAATAATATAATATATATATATATTATATATATATATAATATATATAAAACATTATATATATATTATATATATATATTATATATATATATATAATATATCAGTATATATATTATATATATATGGAACACTGACCCATCATCAAATACACACAGATAAACACAACCTAAACATACATCAAACACCAGCATCAACTACTACAATCTTAATCCGACCTACAAAAATCACATAATACCCCTATATAATAAAATTATACTTATATTTATATCATATAATATATATATAGTATATACTATATCCAAACAACCATTATACTCAAAATACCACCTAGTATACCATTCAACAACACACCAACTCTATAACATCATAAGTTATATCGCAAAATATGGTCGCAATACATCTCAAAACAACATTCCGCGAACAAAATTTCTCAAGGAACAAACATCTTTGACAAAAGTTTACGCACTAACCATCAATATACATAATCATACCACACTTACAAGTAACTAAAGGAAATCTTAAATCGAAACCACAGAAACACGCCACATCTCTCGATTGGGGAGATTATTACAGTTAAAAGCAGAGCTGCATAGCCGGAGCCGAAATTATTTTTGCCGGTTGAGCCGGAGCCGAAATTTTTTTTGCGGGTTGAGCCGGAGCCGGAAATTTTTTTTTTGAGGTGGAACCAGAGCAGCAACAATTATTACTAATCTTCAGGGGGCGGTGGACCGGAGCAGTCGAACACACAACCAAGAGAGGCGGGCATTAACCCAGCTCCACACGAAATATACATCCACAACATAATCTACCACTTACCCTACGGCAAAGACTAAATTCAAGCAGGGGATTTGACTGCAGGATAATTTTATAGGGAATTGAAGCATCTTACTAATGCTTCGAAAAATGAGAAAAAGATTTTAGCAAATGACATAAAATGTTCCATTTCAATAATTGAAAGAAAATATAATACTATATATATACCTAATAATATATATTATACTATATCACACCTAACCTCATACCCCGTATAACTATACTAATACATACCATAACATACACCCAACCCAACCCAACACCAATACACAACTAGACAATAACTAATATATTATATTACACTAAACAACAATTACCTCCAACAAACGCCACACTAAAAAAACTCACACACCAACTCAACACCAAACCCATCCCAATATATATATATCTATATATATACCCATAGTCACCACTAACAACTCTAACATCATACTTACTGACCACACCGACAATCAACAAATAAAACACAATACGCGATACTAAAAATACCACAAAAACATAAAGCACAACCAACACCAACAACCAACAAACGTCGTATAGTATATATATATATATATAAAATCACATCCACAACACACACACACCACCCATACAATACAATCCTCACTACACCACACACAACCACAAACACGACTCAAAGATATACTAATATATATAATAATATCTATATATACCCAACTATATATATATATTATATACTATCTACTAATCAATACCACCCACATCAAATAAATAACTAATACAAAAACACACAAAACATACCACGACCACATCACATACTCACGCATAAACATACACCTAATATCATCAAATACACCACACTCCCATACACCTTAATACAGACTCACATACATCACATCATTAACCAACTAATACTAACCACCCACAACACCACAAACAACAACACAACAGCCCCACACAACACAAACAGAAACCTATATATATCAAATATCCTAGCACCAAGTATATATATCATAGCTAGTATATACTATACTATATATATATATAATTAGTATATATAATTAATACTATATATACTACTTATCCACGTTTACTATATAGTATATATATATATATATATAACAATACTATACACTATATTACTCTAGCATATATATATATAACTTACTATATATACTATATGATATATATATTATATAGTATAATATATATATATAATATATATAAAAACAAAATTTAGCCTCTTTTTGATCTTAAAGTGCTCATAAAAATATCAGAAAATATTTTGTTTTATTTAATGGTTTGATGTTTTATTCATTTATTTTGTCTGCTTTACATACTCAATATAATATAATATATATACTATATATATATACTATACTATATATATAATATAATTATATATATATATATTATATATATATCATATAATATATATATATTACATTATTATATATATATATATATATATATATATATAATATATTATATATATATATTAATTGGGTAAAACATTTAGCTCCCCTCACTGACTCCCTATGATTATACCTTAAGAATATTGCATCTTAGATAATAATTAATGACTTTGTGTACATGGAGAAATTATAACCAAGATGAAGCAGGAGCTAGTTAATTTTAAAATGCCGGAGCCGCCGACGCTGGCCAATTTTAAAATGCTGGAGCCGGAGCCGGCTAATTTTAAAATGATTTAGCCGGAGTCGACAAAAAATTTTGCCGGCTCCGCAAATCTGTGTGTGTGTGAGAGAGAGAGAGCAGGACCAGAAACCCAGCAGATCGACAAACACAGCAACACAACAAGCACACCAAACAAACAACACCACCAGAACCTACAAACTAACACCAACCAGGAGAGAGAACGAGAGGATGGAGCAGAGAGAGAGAGGACAGAGCAAGAGCAGAGAGCCACGCGATTCGAGAACACAGACACGAAGAGAGACACGACCAGATGCAAAGAGCCGAAGGAGAGAGCCGAGAGAGAGGAGAGAGAGAGAGAGAGGAGTACTCCCACCATTTTATCCATTTCTAATTCAGGATGAAAACTCAAGTAGAACTAGGTGGGACCATATTAATTATTAATTAACATATACCCCCAACCCGTGAGTGGGGGAAAAATAATAAAATATTATTTCAACACAAGAAAAAGAAACGTCATCTAACATTAAAATTTGCTCATCGAATTTGGCGTAAGTTCATATAATGAATAAAGACCACCCGATGCCTTTGTTGTTAAATGTTAAGCCCAGCAAGCCAACCACAATGATGTTATGATTTCAATCCAGTTTCAAATTCAAGGCTCTCCCAACTCGCCTCTGTCCAGTCGAAGGGTAAAAATGCCTTTCTGGCTCTCTCAACTCGTCTCTGTCCACTTGGAGGGTAAAAACGCCTTTCAGGCTCTCAAAACTCGCCTCTGTCCAGTCGAAGGGTAAAAACGCCTTTCTGGCTCTCTCAACTCGCCTCTGTCCAGTTGAAGGGTAAAAACGCCTTTCAGGCTCTCCCAACTCGCCTCTGTCCAGTCGAAGGGTAAAAACGCCTTTCTGGCTCTCTCAACTCGTCTCTGTCCAGATGGAGGGTAAAAACGCCTTTCAGGCTCTCCCAACTCGCTTTTGTCCAGTCGAAGGGTAAAAACGCCTTTCTGGCTCTCTCAACTCGCCTCTGTCCAGTTGAAGAGTAAAAACGCCTTTCAGGCTCTCCCAACTCGCTTCTGTCCAGTCGAAGGGTAAAAACGCATTTCTGGCTCTCACAACTCGCCTCTGTTCAGTCGAAGGGTAAAAACGCCTTTTAGGCTCTTCCAAATCGCCTCTGTTCAATCGAAGGGTAAAAAAAAACGCCTTTCACATAATGTCGCATAGTAAAATTTAAAATTATTATTATAACCTTATTTAATAACTTTAAAAGGACTGATCAATTCATTTCTTTATGTGATTCGTTTTCAGTAAAACATCAATATTTTAATAATTTATAATAACGTGAACAGTTGGCAATGCGTTGGAATTATGTAACCTAATTCATTACGGTAATAAAGTAATTAAAAAATACGTTTTAACATCATCATTCATCACTCATGTCATCACAAACGTCAAAAATATCTATGCAACTTGTTTCACCTAATTGCAATTTTGCATGCAACAAAAAGTGAGAGCTCTATTTGACGACAATGTTTTCTTTGCAATCTCCATTTGTCCTCACATAGAAAATCTTTTCATTGGGAATTGGGGTCCCTGAAGGAGAGATTGGAGATTACTCCTTGGATCTATGCCCCCCTCTTTTGAGGGCCAGCGTGATATTTCATTTCTGTCAGAGTTACGCTAACAAAATGACAGAAATTTTCTCTGCTCTATCACTTCTTTATATTATACGTTTTATCAATAAAAATATAACTCATATAATTAGCATCCCAATAATTAAATTTAATTTCATTATTGATTATTTAATGTAATTTAATAATTGGGACAAATCGGATAAATCTAGCAACCAGACGATCTGAGTCTTATTTTTATCTCCGATCTTCTATTCCTGAGGAATCGTGACCTCAGAGCATGTTGCAAATAGTATATGTCCTAATTAGGGTTCTCCGACTTACCGGGTGCGATCGGCGCAGTGCGGAGCGTTTTGAATTATAAAGTTCTGATGCAATGCGAAAAATGACCCGTGGTGTGGTGCAGTGCGGTGCGAAAAAATTCGGTGCTAGACCAACCCGTCTTAGTGTAAGGAATTAAAAGGAAAATCAAAAAGGGGTTGGCCCCCATCAACATTTTGGCAAGTCAACCTTTTATATTATAATATCCTACTATATACATATATATAGTTAAGTAATATTTATATATATATATAGTAACTGGTCATATATATTAGTATATGACTATATTCTATATTTATAATATATATATATATATATATATTTATATATATACTATATATATATATATATATATAATATATATATAAATATATATATATATAATTATATATATATTATATATATATATATATATATATTATATATATTTATATATACTATATTATATATATTTTATATATACACTATATATATGGTACATGAGGGGTCATGTTATATACGTACTCTATGCATATACTTCAACCTATTCAGTATATTTATATTATATACATTATATTATATATCCTATATACCACTATTTATACTTTGCATGTAGGTAGAGTTTGTATACATAGATTTTTATATTTTATTTTATATATTTTATCTTTACTTGTTTTTTTATTTTTTTTTTATTTATATTTATATTTTATATTTATATTTATTTATTAAATATGTTAAAGACTAAAACCTAAATCGGAATTAAATTTGTAAATTATTTTGGCAAAAACCGAAGAATCGGCAATTTTTTTTAAATCGGAAATTATTTTGGCATCGGCCCATCACTAATTACAAGTTAACTAGACTTGCAAAGGGGACTTAGTCTTCTTCTGAAAATAACCCCATTTTTCACTCTGTAAAAGGACTGCGGTGCTGGTAAAATATTTTCCGGCTACGACTCCTCCACAAATTTTAAAATTTCCCGGCTCCGAATTAATCATTTAAAAAAAATCCGGCTCCGACTCAGAATCCCTTTATTTTAATGCAAAAAATTTTTTTTTACCTCGGTTTGGGCTCCGGTTCCTGCTCAGCATCTCTACTCTGTGACATCGCAAAAGAGATCCTCTCACAAATCATCGGATCTTATCATAAACTGACATTAAAGTTACTATACAAGACACTATAAAGATGAGTTATACCAGGCAAAATATATTATAAGTCATAATCTTAGTTGCAAAGCGTGCCCGGTGGCTCGGTGGTAACACTCTGCACTCGAACTCCATGTACCCGAGGATCGAATCCTGATCAGTAAGGAAAGCAAAAACCAAGTGGGAGTTGTGTGGGCTAATCAACTGCACAGATTAAATCACTCCATTACTGAAATCAATGTTATGATAAACCAGAGATGGCGAACCATGACAGAGGTACCATACTCGCTCCTTTGAAGAGTAACAGGAACCAAGAAAGTAAGTTAGTTATAATCTTCAATCTAAAAAAAAATCGCAGATCAATTAATGAAGTAGATAATAAATTAATCTTAAGTGTTCATTAAAATTAATCAACAACAGGTGCGTAATTCAGCAATTAACTAATGACCTTGACTGTTTGCAATTTTTATTCCAAAGAAAGTACGAAAAAGTGCATCGTGAAGTTGAATAACAATGCAGACATTTGCAGCATTTATTTTCACATTTCACATTATTTATCTTTTTATACAAGTTTCAAACGACCTGCAGAACATTTCTAAATCACAACAGTTGCTTAACATAGACGGTAATCTTCTCGCAAAGTTCTTCTTTGTGCGGTTGAGACTAGACCTTCTCGTTTCATGAACTCATCTCACATTTACTAGCAATTTTATTATCTCTTTCTAGCCGAGAGCTGATACTTTATTTCCAATATATAATCACTATTATTAAGAACACTTTCTGAACTTTTTTTGATCTATTTTTTTTTATCAGTATAGAATTCATGTGACTAGTCTTTTACTAGAAGAAGAAGAGAGAAGAATTGAAGACCTAGAAGGAGAGAAGCAGAGAAGAAGAAGAAGAGAGAAGAAGAGAGCAGTAAGAAGAGGAGGAAGAAGAAGAAGAAAAGACTTTACAGTCCCCACTCAGGCGTTTCTGTTTACGCCTGTTTTGTTGTTGTGTGGTTACGTTAATTTTGTTTGGATGTGTCTAAGACTGTCTACTGTTTGTAAAAACAATAATAAGTTGGGTTGTTAATGTACTGGTTTTGAAAAAGTATAAATTATTTTATAAGTATTTTCTATGTAACTATACAGTGAGTTCTGCTCTACCTAGACAGATCTGCTTTCTCTGCTAAGGGTCAAAGCAGGGGTAGCATCATGTCTGTTAAGTATTTTTTGGTTGTATTATATTAAAGATATTAGTGTGTGTTTGGAGTGTTGCCATGTCAAGGTGGGACCAGTAGTGGGGCAGGGTTCTTAGAACTGATATTTTACTTAGAGTTATTTTTATTTCAGTTATCTGCATCGATTAGATCAGGGCGTCTTAGAAACAAGATATTTGCATTATCAGGATTTTTATTTAAACAGCTAATTTTGTCAAATAGATTATTGTTTCTACCTCTTTGCGGTGAAACATCAAAAAAGCCCAAATTATTACAACGTCAAGGCGCATAGTCACGAATCGTATATCAGATAAATCAACCACCCTTCTTAGGAGTACTGTGTGCACCATACTTTTGCATCTTACACCATTTTTCCTCTCCCACAGTGTGATCGCGAATTAGATACCATACCTTAGAAGCAGCATATGTTTCTATGTGGCACCAAAAACATTCAAAAGCTATTTATATTAAGGTTAAAGGCGAGTGCTCTATCGATTATATCCGGCCCTTCTTAAAGACGGATACTGTTGGCGAGCCATGAACATCAAAGCTGATTACAAGCGGAATTCATTATTTTATGATGTTTTCTAACAAATTAAGTATTCTTAATTGTTTGTCTTAACAGCTTTCAGCAACATTGTTTCGCAAAATTTAAATCCTTATTAATTCATACTTCCTAGATCTTTTTTCTCACTGACAACTTTGGATAACTGAATCATCTATTATGTTAATCATAATTCGTTGTTCACTACTCTCACAAAATGTATAACCTTACATTTATAGGTATTAAATTTCATTTGCCTTGTTTTTGACAAACAATTTACAATCTTATTCAAATCGCTCTGGAGTGATTGATAATATTCTCGACAATTTATGGATTTTCCGAAGTTTTGTCGTTATCTCCCTGCTTACCATTATTTTTTCGAGATCACTTAGCTTAAAAATACTCATCATCTATGTCATTTATATATTATAATATTATAATATCATTAGTCTGGTTCCTCTATTTTCTAAATTTCACATCTCAACCCACTTCAATGTATTATATAGTCTTGAGTTCCTACTTCCATATAATCATACTATATATATATCATATATAATATTATATATATATATATATATATATATATATAATATAATAGTTACTTAAATATATAATATATATATACTATCATCATTAACTTCCATGGTTCCATTTCTAATTCAACCAAGAATAATACTCAACTATCAAACTGATTGGAACCCAGAAACAGATCTTGGGGGTGCACACCACTAACAACATCAAGACAGCCCATTCCTGAGAAGCACTTACCATTGACAACAATCATCTTCGATGTCGCCGAGTCTGGCTAAATAACACCCCAATTTTTCTACATTTCAATTTAAAAGTCCGTTTTCCCTCTGATACCCAGTGAGTCCATCTTAATAGCTTTTTTCCATAATTACTTGATGAGGCCGACGTGTTTCATCTTGCCACACCGAATGCTTTTCTAGCGCGAGTAAAAATTTTGCTCAGGTAATATCTTGAATCAAAACAGAATATCTGGTCAAATTATCATCCCCTGCATCGTTAAAACCAAAATTAAAAAAAATTTCTTACGAGTAAATTTGTTAATTTCGTACTATGACTTGTTTCTTCTAAAAAAAACCGTGTTGGGGAATTCTTGAGCAATCTTTTATTTCAACATGCATCTCTTCAAGATATGTGCAAACATAATCTACTTTAGCTAGTATCTCTTCCTCTTCTCAAAAAAATAAATTCTGCCAAACTACACGAAAAATTTAAGCCTATTGGCTAACATGGGTAGTTTTAATTCAGTGAAGCTATTAAACGATCTAATTTTTTGAAATATAAGATCTATTCAGGCAAGTTTGAAATTCTATCGTGGGTACTGACCTTCTGAAAAAGGACCTTATTGAACATAGCATTTCGCCACTCAGATTTTTTGCCTATATATATTCTTTCAAAATATTTTTAGATTGCATCGGAGGTTAAAAATACATCTGATCTATGTCTTCTATTTATTTAATATCTTTATAGATTTGGAAAAGCAAACTTTCTCCTTCTAAAATTTTTCAAATGTATCTAAATAAATAATAAAATACTGTCTGCATGAAAACCCCCTTATGTCTTTTCCCTTTCATGTCAGGCACACTACTAGATTTTCCCCTTTCTTTCGTAAATACTGAAGAGATAAAAAATTTATTTAAAATGTTTGCCACATCGCCATTGTTCGACTTTAGGTTTGCGTTTTCCCGTTATGTCCATTAGGGTCCAATTGATTCGATAATGGAACTTTTGTAATTGACGTAAATTTTTTAAAACTTTTTAACATTATTTACTTCTTAAAATTTTTTCATAGTTTCCTTTATAGTATCTAATTAGTCATTTGCAGTTTTTCAGAATCACAATACACCAAACTTATAAGCCCTATTTCTATTATTTAAAGAAATCTCTAATTTTCATTGTTCCACCATCTTGGTTTGAACTTGGTAAAGTTTTTCGTTATCATTTTATATGGAAAAAATTCTTTTACACCTCTATTCTGTCCTCATGGTAAAATATTTGGTTAGATACCACCTGTATCCTTCCATCATTATATTTTGCATTTCCTTTACTATTATCTTCATCACCTTAATTCATTTATTGAGAGTGATACAGCTACTCTTTACTAAAGCCAACTGCACAATTATGACGATCTTAAAATCTGGAATTTTTTAAGTAATTCTATGATTTTTGTTTTCAACTATTAATTCTGGTAAAATTTATCATGTACGATCACTTTCTTAACCAATACATCAATATCTGTCCTCTTGGTTCGATAACCCTCAAACTCTCCTATTTAACCAAGTTCTAAAAATCAACTCACTTATTTAATAAGCTTTTTAATAGTTTCCTCTTCGTTGGCACAATCCAATTATTGAAAAAAGGAATTACTCTCTCCTTAAGAAATTCTAAAGTTAACTATTTACCCTTAGGGCATTCTGCGTTGATTCGAAGTTTAAATATAGTTTGAATATTTGGACCAGCTAATGTCTTCAAACAATTAAATCGTTACGACTCTCTCCTGCGAGCAAATTCTCGCTTAATTCGGCATACAAAGCTATATCTATTCCCGATTGTGAGGGACGGTGGACCGCGTGGACGATGACATTTAATTAAATATTAAAACCACTCATGTCTTGTTCCTCTTCCTCCCACTCATGTCTGGTTCTTCATTCCTTCTTTTAAATTTATATTCAATGTTTCTATTTTAATTCCAATGATATAAATTTCATAAATATCAGCTAGTGTGATATATGCCTTTTATATAAATCACAACCGCCTTCCCCTTCTAACTCCTATTATTGTTTTCTATCTTTGAAAAATATCTTATATCCATAAATTTTTTTAGGATCAATAGAAATAATCAATCAAATAAGTGCACTTCCACAATCAATTAATCGCTAAAACAATTTAAATCCGACGGAAAAAATAATTCTTTTTAAATAGGATAGCGGTTAATATTGGCTATGTTTCAGTGATTGTAATTATATCGAAGTTTTCTGTGGAATCAATAGCTTTAAACTCTTTATTTTGTTCCGGATACTTCTTGCGTTAAATTATATAAAAGATATAGCTTTTATTTGGCGAATATTGAAAAGAGATTCGGACCTTTCGAAAAAACTGCTTGCTACAGATTATTATCTCCTTAGTATTTTTTATTACATATGTGTTCAAGAGTTCGACCTAAAAATCTTGCACTGCCAATAATCATTCAAATGAATTCCATCTTTTCTGAAGAAATAATTATGATCGTAAGAGCTACCCCAAAGGTTAGCAAAAGAGATGTTTTTTTCCCTGCAAATTTCTTCTAGTCGTGTGTTTAAAAATATCGCTCTGCTGGAAGCTCTTAAACCCATTAGACAGCGAGGAAAAATTTCAAAACAAAAAAAAACTACCTCTTTCTTTAAAATTTTTAATCAGCATTGTGTATTTGCCGATTAGATTAATTTTTTGTATTTTCTTTTTCATACACATAGTCGCGACCCCAAATCATAACACACGCTAGCCTATTGTCTTTGATTTGAAATCCTTAAGACGATTTACAATGTCAGATATTTTTCCCCACGCAACAATTTTACATTTCCTTTTCGAAGAAGAAGAAGAAGAAGAAGAAGAAGAAGAAGAAGAAGAAGAAAGGGAAGAAGAAGAAGAAGAAGAAAGAAGAAAAAAAAAAAAAAAAAAAAAGCAGAAGAAAAAAGGATAAAGAAAAAAGAAGAGTGGTGGTAAGACTAATAACTATAGAGGAGTTGTTTTCCTGTTCAGTCCGTTTTATTTATAATTTATTTATTTGTTACCAGTCGTTTGAGAACAAATAAATTCTTTTCAATTCCAAACCTGAAAAGTTTATTAAAAACTTGCTAAAAATTAGGGATGCCCGATATCTAAAAAATATCGATAAATCGATATATCGATATATTTTAAAAAAATATCATCATCGCGCCTATCGATATTAATCCCGCCAGAAAAATAATCGATATTCGATACTATCGTCGATATTTCGATCGCGATAATTTTATAAATCCGATTATAATTGATATATTATAATGCCATATATATATATATATATATATACTACTTACTAACTACTATAGTTAGTAGTCTGGTATATCTTTATCACTTTATTATATTTACCCATACCATATAGTACCTATTACATTAGTATCTTTATATATTCACTTATAGGTATATCCATATCCTTATATACCATATATAACCATTCAATATATTATATCATTCATACTAATATCATAAGTCATTGTAGTATATCCTTCCATTTCCAGATTCACGGGCCCAACTGCACATACTGCTAATAAAAAACAAAAACGGATACGCTACAACAGAGAAAATATTGAACTACATTTTTGGCGATAATCAGGAGGCACTTATCCAAAATTCATTATGAAAAGATACACAACATAAATTAAAAAAAAACTACATACTTCTTCGGTTAATTGACTAGAGGCCGGAAGTTTTTTGCTCTGATGCTATGGCTCTGTTATTCTACAGTTTTTTTCCTGAGCTTATGACAAATTTCAAATAATTTCCTTATTAACTTTCTTATTAAACAATGAGCCATTTGTTTTTATGTCTATTTACATACAGTATTACGGTTCAATCAACTTCAATCCTAACTATATATATATATATATAGGCTTGAGGTTTTATATATATCTTATATCTCACACTAATTATACCCTATATATTATCACTAACTATATATATATATATAGTATATTATTATAATACTAATGATATTAGGATTTACTACTATTTATTATATATCTTCACCTATAATTATAATATATACTATACTATAAATATATCTATACTATAATATATAATATCCGATCCTCCCGTCCGTTGTTGGCTCCGCTGCTTTTTGCAAAGGTGTTAAAACGTCTTAAGTAAACACATTAGTCCATATATAATATATATTGTTATATATATATTACTTATCTACTACTACTATATAAATATATATATCTATTACTATATATAGTATATTTGATACTATTATCTTAGTATTGCTAGGATAAAACATTTATGTTCTTGTTCGTTTATAAAATTTATATATTGACGAGACTGAGTACATGACGGTAAAGAGAGAGGAGATAGAGGAGAAGCGAGAGAGACGATATTGAGAGTGAGGAAGAGAGAGGTATGGAGAGAGAGATGAGATGAGACAGAGAGAGTAGAGAAAGAGCACCGAGAGAGTAGAGAATGGCCTTTGATTCCACTTCTTTGAGCCTGAGAACTGTAGGAGGAGAGTTCAATTCTAATCTTCCTCCACACACAGGTCTCCGAGCGGCGAGCGTCGCCTAACACATTATAATTTTTTATAATGATGTTATTTCTGCTTTCTTCTCTGAGAACTTCGCCCCGAACTTTCCATATGGTCATACGGTATTTCAACCTGCTGCGTATCTTGAAAGTTGTTTTTTTATGGAGCTTCATTCGAACGCGCCTGTCCTAGATTAAAAGTGTTTTTGCCTCTGCGTTTCTTTCCCCACTTCGACATTACCTTCCTGCTAGACGGCGTGGTGTGCCATTGAGCCTGTCTGTAAAAATCTGTAAGATATGGGCGTTTCCCCCTGTCAACTTCTTTTGTTAATCGAACCTTCACGCATATTAGAACCTCCTATTGATGTCTATTTCTCAAAGTTTTCGAATCTAATGCGATGTCCAAGAGCCCCGCCGAGGAAGATTGGAAAGATTCCTTAGAATTTACCTCAACGAGAGCGGCGACACCATCTCCTGATCGTCGACGACTAAATGAGGTCGTTATAAAGCTGACACAAAGTTGCGCAACGGCGGCTTGATGATTCTTCAGTCCACCGCATTACTTTTTTCTGAATCGTTGGTATCGGTTGAGTCTTTGGAATTACTTTTAATGTTTTTTTTGGATCAATCGTAGATTTTAAAAAAATAATATCAATGCACCTTATCCCTAAATTCAAGTAATTTTCTTCGTAACTGCTCATCCAACATATATTTTTTACCCTAATAGTGTGATTATCCCAATGTATGATACTACTTTTATATTACTTAAGTTACCCTTTCCTTGCCATCTTTTCTTCAAAAAACGCGGGTCCTCATAATTTTTGTTGCGATGTTTGGGATTTTTTACTTTGTTTGAGTGATTTGAGAGATGCTGTGAAGAGAATCTGGGAAAACGATGCCCTTGGTACAAAAGTTCCTTTATTAAGCTGAACCGGTCAAACTATCTGCAAATAATAAAGATAAACTTCTTCTATTTACCAAACTACCTTTATTGTTACATTCATTTTTACATCAAATTGTAAATTTGGCTATCACGCAAGTGTCCGATTCCTGGTGTAAGCTCAATTTGGGCATTAAAGAGATCTCGTCGG